>BQNB010056552.1:0-38625 GCA_026074375.1 Tanacetum coccineum | reverse complement strand
CTATACTACTATTATTGATATTATCCTATTTATTATATATTTATATATTTATTTATATTTATATATAGTAAAAGGACTCTTATGTCAAGTTTGCTCAATGTACTAAGGATTTGCTTCTTCAAGCAGGAGCTGCTAGAGCTACCAGTACTAACACAGTTAATACTATTAGCACACCAATTAGTACTGCCAGTCCTTCAAGAGTTTTTAGTGATGGTGGACCTGATCTAACCAACAATGACCAAGATGATACTCAAATACCTGCTCTTGAGGATATTTATGACAATCCAAGTGATGAGATTTTACTAATGCATCTTATGATGATGAGGGTGCAGTGGTTGACTTCACTAATTTAGAAACCACTGTGAATGTTAGTCCTATTCCCACATCAAGGATATACTCCATTCATCCTACAACTCAAATTCTTGGAGATCCAACCTCAGCAGTTCAAACAAGGAGCAATGTGAACAAAAGTTTTGGAGCTCATGCTTTTGTTAGCTATATTCAAAAGCAGAGAAGAAATAATCATAAAGATTTCCAGCACTGTTTGTTTGCTTACTTTCTTTCTCAGATTGAACCCAAGAAGATATCTTAAGCTCTTGAAGATGAAAGTTGGGTTGATGCTATGCAGAAAGAGCTACTGCAATTCAAGATTCAGAAAGTTTAGATTCTGGTTGACTTACCTTTTGGGAAGAAGGCAATTAGGACAAAATGGGTTTACAGGAATAAGAAGGATGAAAGAGGTGTTGTAGTTAGAAATAAGACAAGGTTGGTTGCCCAGAGATATACACAAGAGGAAGGGATATACTATGATGAGGTTTTTGCTCCTGTGGCTAGGATTGAAGCCATCAAGATCTTTTTGGCCTTTGCTTCTTATATGGGATTCATAGTTTATCAGATGGATGTGAAGAGTGCCTTCCTCTATGGCACAATTGATGAGGAGGTGTATGTGTCTCAACCTCTAAGTATTGTAGATCCTAAGTTCCCTAAGAAGGTCTATAAAGTTGTAAAAGCTCTGTATGGTTTACACCAATCTCTTAGAGCCTGATATGCTACTTTATCTACTTTCTTGTTAAAGAGTGGATACAAAAGAGGAACCATTAACAAGACTCTTTTCATCAAGAAGGACATGAATGATATCATGTTAGTGTAGGTTTATGTAGATGATATTATTTTTGGTTATACAAAGAAGTGTTGGTGTGATGAATTTGAGGCATTGATGAAGAGCAGATTCCAAATGAGTTCTATGGGAGAGCTTACCTTCTTTCTTGGATTATAGGTCCATCAGAAAGAAGATGGTATTTTCATAAGTCAAGATACGTATGTTGCAGAGATCCTGAAGAAATTTGATTTTGCTAGTGTGAAGACTGCCAGCACTCCAATTGAGACCTAGAAGCCCTTGATCAAGGATGAAGAAGCTGTTGATGTGGATGTACATCTTTATAGATCTTGATTGGCTCTTTAATGTACTTGACTACTTCTAGGCCTAATATTATGTATGCATTCTGTGCTTGTTCAAGGTTTTAGGTAACTTCAAAAACCTTATATCTTCATGCTGTGAAGAGGATCTTTAGGTACCTTAAAGGTAAACCCAAACTGGGCCTTTGGTATCCTAGAGTGTCATCATTTGACCTGGAAGCCTATTCTGATAGTGACTATGCTGGAGCAAATCTTGACAGGAAATCCACAACAGGAGGTTGTCAATTTCTTGGCAGGAGACTTATCTCATGGTAGTGCAAGAAGCAAACAATTATGGCTACTTCTACTATAGAGGCAGAGTATGTTACTGCTGCCAAATGTTGTGGGCAAGTATTATGGATTCAGAATCAAATGTTAGACTATGGGTTCAATTTTATGAACACAAAGATCTACATTGATAATGAAAGCACAATCAGCATTGTAAATTATCCAGTGTTTCACTCCAAAACAAAGCATATTGAGATTAGGCACCACTTCATTAGGGATGCTTATGAGAAAAAGCTTATCCAGGTGCTTAAGATTCACACTGATGATAATGTGGCTGATCTTTTAACCAAAGCTTTTGATGTTAGCAGATTCAATTTCTTAATTGTTAACATTGGAATGATCAACCTATAGCTGCATTAGTTCAGGGGAGGCAAAATGGCAGGTTGATTTCTTGTACAATTTGTAAAATGATTATTAGTTCGCAGAAGGAGTTTAGATGATATGATGATTATTTGGTGTTCATTATGTCCTATTGAATGAGGATTGAGGGCTACATATGGTACTGAGTTGGATAGTGCTACAGTTTTGGTTAATACTAGTAGACAAAAAGTTAGTACTGCCAGGCCAAAACTTAGTACTGCCAGGCAAACCTTAGTACTGTTAAGTTACGGTTAGAAACATGGGAGATAGGGATGCAAAGTGTAAAATTACGGTTTCTTCACCGCTGGGTTTACTTAAAACCTATATAAACCATTCTCAAAGACACAATTTACTCATCTAATCTCTCTCCCACGCTTTAAATTACCAACTCTAATCCCTCTAATCACCGACGATCATCAATTACACCTCCATGGTTGCTCTCATTTCTTGCCCTAAGCATAATATGGTTGCTTGTTTGGAGAAAACTGAACGGAATGCTCAATTCCATGAGATAGTGGACTTCCTTACACGAAGCTCGATTTACTACTCTCTCACTGTAAGTCCTACTGTCTCTACTTCCCTTATTGAACAGTTTTGGAACACTGCTACTTCCAAAATAGTTAATGATGTTAGTTACATTAAAGCTAAAGTTGCTGGCAAGACTGTATCAATTTCTGAAGCATCTATTAGACGAGATCTTCTATTTAATGATGTGGATGGAATTGATTGTCTCACAAATCAAGAAATTTATGAAAACCTTCAATTGATGGGGTATGAGGGAGATCTTACAATTCTTACTTTTCAAAAAGCTCTCTTCTCCCCACCATGGAAGTACCTAATTCATACCCTAATTCACTGCCTTAGTTCAAAAAGTACTTCTTAGGATCAATTTCCCACAAATATTGCATCTGCACTGATTTGCTTAGCTATAGATAGAAAATTTAATTTTTCTAAGATGATTTTTGAGGGTATGATTAGGAACTTGGATGCTAAGAAGCAATTCTTAATGTATCCAAGATTTGTTCAAGTGTTTATAAATAATCAACTTTCAAACCTACCTACCCCTTTGGATAACCTACCAATACCAGTCCTTACCAAAAAGGTTTTCACTAATATGGCAAAGCAAGGACTACACTTTTCAGGCCATGATACACCTTTATTTCCTAATATGTTGGCTCAAGCAATAGTAGATGAGGGTGTAGGTTCAGCACAACCAACTAAACCCTAACCAACACCCTCTCCTACTCAACCTAGTATAAGAGACCAACCCCCTATGACTGAATCTTCATCTAGACCTGCAAATACTCATAGCCCTAGCATAAACTTAGAGGATACTGGTGGGAGTGAAAGGGACCAGGTTTAGTTATCTCATAACAGTCCTCTTTTAGGTGGTCACACATCTGACAGAGCTGAGGGTGGCTTAAACCTAGATAAGTTACTTGTTCTTTGCACTAACTTATCAAACAGGGTTCTTGCTTTGGAGACTTCCAAGGATGCTCAGGCTACAGAGATCCTTAAATTGAAAACTAAAATCAAGAAGCTGGAGAAGAAGTGTAAGCCCAATATCTCACACCACAAAGCATGGTTAAAGAGTGTGAAAATGTTATATATAAAGAAAAGGTTAGGAAAGAAGGAGTCTGTATCCAAATAGAGGAGAAAAATGCCAAACCAAGCCCAACTTTGGATGCTTTTGATGATCTTGATGCTAATTTAGCTCATGGCATGGACTACATGGAAATAGAGGAACCTGTAAATGAGGGGAGGTAAAGCAGTGAGACTGAGGAGCTTAATTTGGATGCTGATACTAAAGTAATTGTTAAGGAAAAGGGAAGTGGTGAAAAGGGAGTCAGTACAATTAGTACTGCTAGGCCAGATGTTGATACTGCTAGGCCAGAAGTTAATACTGCTAGTGCACCAATTAGTACTGCTGGTGTAACTATTAGTACTGTTGATCCTGAAGTTAGTGCTGTTGAGCCTAGAACTCCTCCTACAACAACAAGTATATTTGATGATAAAGATATTACTATGGCTCAAACTTTGATAAAGATGACAGAAGAGAAAGCCAAGGAAAAAGGAGTGGCATTTAAAGATGTTGAAGATTCTTCAAGACCTGTGAGATCAATAACAACACTCAAACCACTTCTATCTATTGATCCTAAAGACAAAGGAAAGGGTATCTTAGTTGAGGAAGAACCTGTCAAGATAAAAAGAAAAGATCAATGGATAGATCACATTGAGAGAGATGAAGAATTGGCTCACAAGTTACATGAGGAAGAATTAACTGAGATTGCAAGAATACAAGAAGAAAAAGCAGCATAAGAAGAAGCTTATAAGACTTCTATAATGGAAATGATTGATGAAGTTCAAGTAGGTATTGATGCCGATGCATTGTTTGCAGCCAAGCTCCAACAAGAAGAAAGAGGGGAGTACACAATTGAAGAAAGAGCAAAATTCTTGGTTGAAACAATAGCTGCACAAAGAAAATTTAGAGCTGCACAAAGGGCTGCTGAGATTAGAAGTAGACCACCAACTAAAGCTCAACTAAGTAATTTGATGATGACATATCTGAAGAATATGGGTGATTACAAACACTCTCAATTGAAAGCAAAGACATTTGAATAAATCCAAGGTATGTATAAGAGAAAGAAAAAGAAAATTGATGACTTCAAACCTATGGATTCAGATGATGCAGTAAAAGATAGTAAGAAGGCAGCTGGTAAAGATACTTCAAAGAAAGAGGAGGTTCTCAAAGAACCTGACAGTGCTAAGGTTGAAGTTAAGCTAGAAGAAGCTGAGCAGGGTACCAAGAAAACACCTGGTAAAACAGTAAAGATGAAAGCAAGAAAGAAGGCTAGGAAGCAAACACATGCTGATACTGATAATGAACATGATTCTGAAGAGGATGAAAGGAAGATTTAAAGTATGAACAAGGAAGATGCAAGAGAAAGCAGTGAAAAAGTTTCAGATGTTTCAAAGAAGAGAAAAGGAGGTTCAAGAATGAAAAGAATGTCTAAAAGGAAGAAGATAAAATCTGACCTTATAGAATAAGAGCATCTAAAGACTTTTCTGAAGATAGTTCCAGATGAAGAAGGAATTATAGATTATGAAGTCTTGGAGAAGAGATTTCCAATTACTAACTGGGAATCAAAATTCTATCATTATGGCAGACTTAAAGCAGAGTACATCTACTATAGGATCTTTAGATCTGATGGAAGCTTTAGATGGATTAAAACCTTTTCTGAAATGGTGACAAGGTTTGATAGGCTAGATCTTGTGGAGTTATATAACCTGGTGATGCACAGGTTTGAAACAATTACTCCAGAAGGTGTTGATCTAGTTCTTTGGGGAGATTTAAGGATAATGTTTGATGCAAATGTAGACGATGAACTCTGGCAGAATCAAGAAAGATGGAATCTTAAGAGCTGGGATTTTTATGAGTATTGTAGGGTTCATTCTGATCTTTTAATAAAAATTTAATATTGTTTACCGTGACTCGTGAACTTATATTATGAAGTAGCACCCCAATATTGTATTCCGTTGCATTGTAAATTTGGGGGTGTCACACTTATGATCTGCTTAGATTCATTCATAAGCAGATTGATGAAGCTAGAAGCTATGATGGAGGAGAGAAGGATCTTTAAGTGTTTGTTTCATCACCACACAAAAAATGGTCATCAGTTTACCATGTCTAACAGACATCAAGAACTGGCTAGTCCAGAGCAAACGGCTTCTGGTAAAGACTTCTCAAATCTGTTAATGGCTAATAGTTTGCCAAAAACTATATGGTTCTCAACTCACCATGCTTCACAGTAAACAGTTGGCTAGTCCAAAGCAAACGGCTCTTGGTAAAGACTTCTCAAATCCGTTGATAGTTGATAGTTTACTCAAAACTAGATGGTTATCAATGCACCATGTTGTTACAATGAAGCATTGGCCATTCCAGAGCAAATAGCTACTAGTAAAGAAACATCAAATCCGTTTATGGCTGGTAGTTTGCCAAAAACTACAAGGCCAACTTAGTTGGTGTTGCTGAGTTGCTGAGATACTGTGATGATGACAAAGACTAGAAGCTAAAGAATTTCAAGATTATAAAGTAACAAAAGAGTCAAGTTCATCAAAGAGAATATTAAAGAGTAGTAGTGTGTTTGGATACATCCTCTAGGTGTTCAAGAAGCTCAAACGGAAGAAACATGAAGGTTAACAAGTGAACATCATGTTTAGGGGAGGATTGTTGGGAATTATGTTTTCCTGACATAGTACTGTTAGTATTAGTTAGTTAGTACTACCAGAATATATGTTAGTACTGGTAATAGAGTTAGTACTGTTAGTAGTAAGTTAATACTGTTAGCATATATAGATAGTACTGCTTAAGTGATATGCATGAGATATATTAGGAATAGATATGCATGATCACTTAACGCATTTTGTAAGCCCATTAGGGTTTCCTTGGTGTTATACAAAGGGGTGGGGACGGGGGGGGGAACCCTACGGCACTAGTTAGATATACAAGTTTCAAAAATTTATCTAGTTAGTATTCTTAAATCTAGCAGATTAATAGGTATTAAAAAAGTTCTGTTTTATTCATTGTTCTTCTTAGCAGTATAAGTTAGTTTCCGCATAACTTATATTGTTCATAGTCATTGTTTCTCTTGTAGTTAGTTTGGATCTATCCAGATTAGCTACCACCCTTAATAGGCTAGAAAGATCTATTCAGATTGGGATCAATAGTTTTTAAGCTAAAATGCTGTTCCACCTCCCCCTACAGGGTTATTTTCACCCCCAAAATTTGATTTGTCCAACTCTTGTCTAGAGGAGTTCCAATAGCTTGAGTTTGAAGGCTATGGACCTAAGACTAGTAAGAGTGTCTGTGAAAATATTTCTAATGAGGTTAGGTAATCTCCTGAAACCCCATTGGTTGAGAAGTTGATGTTAGATGATAAATTAGAGAAGAAAACTGTTTCTCCTACTGTTGCTAAGATAGAATTTGTTAGACCTAAACAACAAGAAAAACCAGTTAGGAAACCAGTTAAGTATGCTAAAATGTATAGGTCACAAAGTCCTAGGGGAAATCAAAGAAACTAGAATAATCAGAAGTCCCAACAGCTAGGAAGTGACTTTGTGATGTACAATAAAGCTTGTTTTGTCTGTGGAAATTTTGACCATGTGCAGGCTAACTACAATTACCATCAAAGGAAAAGGGTGGTATCTGGGAATAATTATACAAGGGTAAATTAAAATTATTCGGCTAAAAAGGCTCACTCTAGTGCTCACGGGAACATAGTTCCAAGAGCAGTTTTAATGAAAACTGGCCTAAGATCACTTAATACTGCTAGGCCTATTAATACTGCTCATCCTAAAACTACAGTTTATAGTGCTAGACCAATGTCCCATTTTTCTAAATCAACACAATCAACTGTAAAGAGGCCCTATCAAATAAGAACAACATTAACTAACAAAAATTTTAACCAAAAAGTTAATACTGGTAAGGGAAATTTTTATACTGCTAGGCCAAAAGCAGGCAATACTGGTAGGCCAAATTCAACAGTAGTTAATGCTGTAGGGCAAATTAGTTTAATTTCTGGTTAAGGCCACAAATTGTTGTGTTGGAGACCTACCAAACTTAATAGTGCATCAATTACTTTGAAGAGACATAATTTTGTTGATGCACTAGGCAAATCCAAGTCAGTGATGGCTTGGGTCCCGAAAGGAAACTAATTTCCTTAGTATTTGAATACAAGGTAATCCACAAAAGATATGCAAGGCTATGTTGATAGTGGATGCTCAAGGCACATGACAGGGAACATGTCGTATCTCTCAAACTTCAAGGATTTTGATGGAGGGTATGTTACCTTTGGGGGAGGAGCCAAAGGAGGGAAAATTACTGGTAAAGGAACTCTTAAAACTGGTAAGCTTGATTTTGCGGATGTGTACTTTGTCAAGGAGTTACAGTTTAACCTTTTTAGTGTTTCACAGATGTGTGACAAAAAGAATAGTGTTCTTTTTATTGACACTGGAGGTTTTGTTTTGTCTCCTGACTTTAGGTTAGCTGATAAGAGTCAGGTTTTACTTAAAGTTCCTAGAAAGAACAATATGTACAGTGTTGAAATGAAGAATATTATTCTTAAAGAGAGTTTAACTTGTCTTGTTGCAAAGGCTACACTTGATAAATCAATGCTATGACATAGGAGGCTAGGTTATGTAAATTTTAAAACCATTAATAAACTTGTTAAGGAAAATCTTATGAAAGGTCTACCTACAAAACATTTTGAAATTGACCAAACTTGTGTTGCTTGCCTTAAGGGAAAGCAACACAAAGCCTCTTGTAAGTCCAACATTCAGAACTCTATTACTCAGCCTTTATTCATGTTGCATATGGACTTGTTTGGTTCAACTTTTGTAAGCAGCTTAATGAATAAGAAATATTGTCTAGTTGTCACTAATGATTATAGCAGATTTACTTGGGTTTTCTTTTTAGCAACTAAAGATGAGACTAGTGGCATTCTTAAGAGCCTTATAACTGAGATAGAAAATCCAGTTGATAAGAAAGTAAAGATAATCAGATGTGACAATGGAACAGAGTTCAAGAATAGAGTTATGAGTGAGTTTTGTAAAAAGAAAGGCATTAAGAAAAAATTTAGTGTAGCTAGAACTCTTCAGCAAAATGGTATTGCTGAGAGAAGAAATAGGACACTAATTGAGGCTGCTAGAACCATGTTAGCTGACTCTAAGTTACCTACTACATTTTGGGCTGAAGCAGTTAATACTACTTGCTATGTGCAGAATAGGGTATTAGTAGTTAAGCCTCATAACAATACCCCTTATGAACTCTTTAGAGGTAGAACACCTTCTCTAAGCTTCATAAAACCATTTGGGTGTCATGTTACCATTCTTAATACCTTAAATCGTTTAGGTAAGTTTGATGGAAAATATGATGATGGATTCTTTGTTGGATACTTAATGAATAGTAAGGCTTTTAGGGTATACAACATTAGAACAAGGAAAGTAGAAGAATACTTGCATATTAGGTTCTTGGAGGATAAGCCTATTATTGCAGGTGATGGACCAAAGTGGCTGTTTGATATTGATATTCTAACAAAATTAATGAATTATGTGCCAGTTGTTGCAGGTACAAACTCTAATGATCTTGTAGGTACAGAAGAAAGTTTTGGTGCAGGTCATTTTAGCAAGGAGACAGGATCTAGCCAAGACTACATTTTGATGCCACTGTGGAAAGATGGTTCACTATTTGATTCTTCTTCAAAGAATAATAGTAATAATGAACCACAACCTTCTAGTTATGCTGGAAAGAAGGATAATGAAGGTGTAAATAAAGAAATTGGATTCGATGATCAAGAGAGACCTGAAAATAGTACTCAAGATATTAATACTACTGGGCCAAGTATTAATACTGCCAGATGAAGAAGGAATTATAGATTATGAAGTCCAGATGAAGAAGGAAGAAGACAAAATCTGACCTTGTAGAATAAGAGCATCTAAAGACTTTTCTGAAGATAGTTCCAGATGAAGAAGGAATTATAGATTATGAAGTCCTAGAGAAGAGATTTTCAATTACTAACTAGGAATCAAAATTCTATCATTATGGCAGACTTAGAGCAGAGTGCATCTACTATAGGATCTTTAGATCTGATGGAAGCTTTAAATGGATTAAAACCTTTTCTAAAATAGTGACAAGGTTTGATAGGCTAGATCTTGTGGAGTTTTATAACCTGGTGATGCACAGGTTTGAAACAATTACTCTAGAAGGTGTTGATCTAGTTCTTTGGGGAGATTTAAGGATAATGTTTGATGCAAATGTAGACGATGAACTCTGGCAGAATCAAGAAAGATGGAATCTTAAGAGCTGGGATTTTTATGAGTATTGTGGGGTTCATACTTTGACACTGGAAGATGGTACTGAGATTCATATGCTTGTAGAGAGGAAATATCCACTCAAAAAAGAAACACTTGAGAGGATGATGTCTTTGAAGTTGATAGCTGAGTTTGCAAGTAATGGTGCTTATTGTGACAACCGTCAATTTTCGGAACTTTAAATAACTATGTTACCCTTTTACTTTTCGCGTTTGACTTGACTTTTGACCGTTTGACCTTTTATCGCCGAAAAAAAAAATCAAATAAAATTTTCCGCGTAACCGATAATTTTACAAAATTTATTTTAATAATAAATCATAATTATTAGTACATAATTCTCATAATTTTTTTTTTTAGTCTTTTTTTATTTCGAAACTTAGTTTGGCTCAAAAGTGACAACAACGCGAACCGACACGAGACTAATGAAATTTAATTTAATTGTCAAAATTTATTTAATAAAAATATTAATAAATTATCTTACATTTCATTTAAAAGGTTGGTTTGGAAAACGCGAAATTTAATTTACGAGCATTCGTATTTAAAGCGTCAATACTATTTCGTAATTCTCATAATTAATTTTTATAAATTTTAACAAGTTACTTTTATTTCATCTAACCTTTTTTAAAAATCGTCGTTTTAAATTAACTACGAGCTAAGTTAAAAACACATATACGTTCTTGAACCCTTCGTAAGCTAACTTTTCAGCAGAAACTTTGGAAGTAACGCCGAGGTGAAAAATGAAAACCGTTCCGCTAACGCCCACGGGAGAGGACAGAGCGGATGGCAACTAGCTGACTTCTTCCTGTCACTCGTACAGATCTGATTGAAGATATTGCATTAGAAAGGGATACAAAGTCACTTCCGAAGATTGAAAGAGAGGCAATCCCAGTTCGATACTGGTCTTGTTGCACTTCTTCGAGTTAATGACGGATAGCCCGCTAGGGACTGCTTGGCTTGTTAGCGAGAAAGCGCATAAAAGAATGCCATTTATCGATCGATAAAAGAGGCTCAAGTACATTAGTCCGTAACTGCCATTTTGACTAGGTGGATTTTTCCTTCTAGTTGACTTCTTTCTGCGGGATACCCTAGTTAGAGCAGTGAACCCTTTAAGGCAAGAGATGCGGGCAAGTCAGTCGCTAGAACTCCCAGATGCTAATAACTCGCTAGAAGGGGTAGAAAGCCTGTTCTTTTGGTACAAATCCTCTTTATTGAATGAAACTAGCTAGCTGTCTTTGAAGTCAAGTACTTAGCCGGAAAGGCAAGTCCATCGCGGGCACTACCCGACTGATTTCGGTATTGCATATAAGTACAAGTTTAGATGTGGCCATCTAGACAAGTGAAACGGTCCTTGCTGTCGAAGTTTACTACTGGATAGGAATTCCATCGGTATGGCATTAGAACTGCTCGGAGAAGTTCGATATTGAAGGTATACAGTTCGATAGATCGGTATTGAAGTGAGATATTCAATCCTCTTTCTATTTAATGGTATTTCACTGCCTTTCATGTACAAGTATTGCAACTGAGACTGAGAGACAAGGGAGATCCCATTGAACTTGCCTTGATTGAATGAAGGCTAGCTGACTTCGATACTGAATGAACTCGCATGCTGGAGAACCGATGAGAGACATAGTCGATGCCAATATAGCTGTAATTTCACACTTGAGCTTTTCCCTTCGAAGAGTTGATCTTTCATTTCAAAAGTGGTATCTCCCCAATGGAGAAATGATGCTAGCCCTTTTTCCTTCGATGACAGAGATTGAAATGGATAAAGTGGATTCTCCCTAATGGTGAAATGAGACTGATTTCTAGATTTCACTGATTTCAGTGATTGAACTGATGGCAACTAGCGAGCAATCTTACTCAATAGGGGCTTTCCATCTTAAAAGCCTTCCTTCTTGCTTGCTTGCGAGAAGGCTTTCTTGCGTTCTTGCTTAGCTTATTTCAAAGGGGAGGCAGTGGACCAATAAGCTAGCTGTCCCAACCAAGACAGGAGCTAGCCTCTTATCTTAAAGGCTATCGATTTCCTCCTTGAGGAGCAAGGAAGATCAGAGGTCACACTGGAAAGCTATCAACTAACCTGTAAGAAGACTCTTTCTTGGGGCTTCTTCTTAGTCCGTTAGGTAGTTGCCTAGAGCTATTAACTAGACCGAAAGGGGAATAACGACCAGTCTTCCTAGCGATGTACAATTCTTTTGGTATATGAAATCTCGATGTCTAGGTCAATTCAATATCGAACAGAAAGGTAGCAATTCTTTTGGCACAGTCTTTTGGTATATGCAATTGAGAAGCCAAAGTCAGATAGAAGGGCTTGCCTTCCGCACTTTCGTATACCAAATACGAATTGAGAAGTGACTTTGTACAAAAGTACATTGTACCATCAGTCAATCAAATTTATCCTATCCATTTAGAACTTTATTTTGTACCAACTAAACTAAGCCAATAGAGCGTCTTGCCTTCGCAATATCGAAGGAGAAATGTAGTCAATGCTTTCATAGATGCCATACAACCATCCCTTCCCCTCCTAGTCCAAGATTCTGCCCCTCCTTCCAGGCCCTAAAAACCTTGCTTCCTAAGCATACTGAGAAAGAATTAGCAGAGTCCTCTCCCTCCTCCTAAAAGAGAGAAGCGGGCTAACCCAAGAGAGAGACCAGCCCTAATTGCTCTTAAGGTTAGTTAATGGCTTTCAAGGGCTGAGGGACATTAGCCACTCTCCTGCTCGTACCTCGCTAACAACCGTCAACAACCAGTGTTGCAACAACTCCTAAATCAATAGGGCCATAAAGACTAGTCCTACTTGCCCTAGAGATTAGTTAATAGCTTCAAAGACCGGCAGGAAGTCATACAACCTAGCTCTCCTTACTTGATAGGGGGTCGGATAGAGGGTCTAGTAAACTAGCTGAGTCATTCGAGAGGCTTCAAACTTGGCTAAGCCTTCACATAAGCGGGACTGCTTGCATGTCCATCATTAGATTTGCGGGGTAGTGGAGGGAGTGCTTCCTCTCCTTAACAGTCGAGCTCTTTCTTTCCTCTCAAGGAGCATGAGCGGAACGGAACGGTATCAAGTCTATTAGTCGGAGAGGTCGTACCGTCGAGCGAGTTGGGGAGCTCGACTAAAGCCGACCTGAGGGAGGCCTACAACCGTCGGTCTAGAAAGCTAGTAACTCGGATCTAGGACTAGGAAGGGAAGCTCTTCTTGTCCTACCGGTCGGGTTGCTGGACTGGTTGTTAGCGGAGAAGCCCTGGGAGAAAGACAGCTTATTAGAGCATTGGCGGTCGACGAATTCGTCTATCAGGCAATCTATCCTTAGCCTAAAGGCCCGTTAAATAAGGGTGGTGCAGTGTGACCGGAGCGGTTGTAGAGTTTATAAATGGGATTTGAGGCGACGCCTGAGTATGAGGAGATCGCACTGGATATGGCTACTCTTTACGGCAAAGGGGGCATTGCCCATAAGATAAGGCAGCCTTGGACTTCCTATTATTGCTTCTAAGTGAAAGGTAGCCAGCAACAATACAATGAAGGCATTCAGACTCATTACCTTTCTTAGGTCTCATTGAGACTCCCTTTTAGAAAGAGAAATGAACAAGAACTTCACTCATCCGTAAACGTGATTCTATGTCCTGTAAGCATCAGACTAGATCAAAAACCTGCCCTTTCTCCTCTCGACGAGTGTCAGCTCCTTCCAGGTACGCAGGTTGGCTAGTGTTATGAAATAGAGAAGTCAAAGTAGAGCAAGTCCCACCTACCAGGTTAGCGGAGAGTGACTCACCTACCAGGTTACCTGTTCTTATGAAGGAAGGCATCTATTCAAGTCTTTACTAAATACCATCAGATGGATTCTTAGGAAGCCATCTATTCTGCTAATACCGGTCCTATCCTCTCCTTTCTCTGATTCCCAGTGAGGGGTATAAGTAGTCTAAACGCTCTTTCCAGCCTTTGGTTTGGCTAGGTACTACTAACTATCAGAAAGCTCGAAAAAGGGCATGATTTTAGGCTCTTCCTTTTTGACTTTCGCGGGGGACGCTTTTTCTTTTTTTTTTTTTCAAAAAGAAAACTCCAAGATAGCTTGGATTACCAGCTTCTATCTGAAGGAAGAACTCCTCAATATCTGGGCATCCACTTTTCCGTTTTAGTACCATACAAAAGGAAAGGGAGGACGTGAAGCTACTACGGGAGAAAAGCAAGTAGAAGAGGGCTTATGCTCGATTGTAGAAAGTAGAACTCCCAGCCAGTAAAGTGAGACTTCTTGTTATCAACTGGATTCTGTAGCTGCTACCTTCTTTTTCAGTATATGGTGGTGACTCCACTTTAGTAGAAGGTCTACCTCCGGATCTGTTATTGTCCATGCCCTAGCCGTTGCTTCCGCTGGATCAATGGGATCCCAATCTCGATTTCCTAGGTATACTTGCCCTGTTCAGTAACTGAAGCTACTTGTTCTCTTTCACTACACCAAACCCACGAACTTTCACCCAAACGCATACAGTTGATTCCACAGGTACCATGGGCATGCCTGTTGGGGCTTTGAAAAACTTATTGCCGTACCTTATTATTAGAAAAAAAGGGGAGCACTTTGATGGTTTTTTGTCGACAATCGGAACATGAGAATATTCAGTTACCCGGCAGGGTCAAACCAACAGCACAGAGGCTCCGCAGCAACAGGAGCCACAAAGACGATTATAGAAAGATACCAGGATTCTACTCAAACAAGAGCAGCGGTACTCTCCGAAGTCCGCCCTTCAAATAACTACGCTAATTGTAGTAACCTGAACAGGTAAAAACCACAGATGCTGTGGAAAACCTTTCCTTACTTGCCAAGGGCAGCTGCTCGACCAAGCAACCAATTACCACCCTAAAACGTAGAACCCGATCATTCTGATAGACCCACCAATGTTGAGGATCCTAAAGAACTTCTAAAAGTCAGCATGGTTAATACGAGTTTGAAGAAACTTAAATACCATCTTGCTAACTTTGATGTGGTAGTCAAAGAAAGAACCATGCCCACAGCTATCACTGAGGGCACGTGGGGTTTCGAACATACAAAATCTTGTTTTAGGGATGAAACTAAAACACAGTTCTAAGACAAGAGTGAACAAACAAGTGACACCGTGTCGAGTAACAGCGCGACCCACGCGCCACATCTAACACACACAACAGCCGGACAGAATCACAGGAGTGACCACATACCAGCGCCCACCCTATACTAGTTCCCCTACAAACAAATCGTGACAGAAGGAGTTTGATTTCCAAGCTAGTACGCCTTCTCTAGATACTCAGAGAGCACCCGGATAGCAACATACGACCACAAGACAAGCCAGGCTCACAAGTCAACCTATTCCAGAGGCCTCCAGACAACACAGAGTGTGTAAACAATCTCGACACACTGACAGACATCGTAGTGTACATGTGTGAGACCATCTGATGTGAAAACAGGATACGCGAGACCACTACGTGAGGATATCAACATATACTATCATAGAGATACAGAACTATATTGTGAGTGTCACTCACGCATGTGCGCAGACTGAGTCGAGGCTATGTGCATTTCAGGCTTCATTTGTGTATTGATATGGTCATATACTATGCAATCCTAATGAATAGCCAGCATATTATATCATTTAATTTAACCCTCAAAACACTGATTGACAAAGCATATCTCACACTTATCATCGATGAGCAGCATCTCTGTGTGGGATATTTACTATCACACACTTTTGGAGAATTCACGGACAGATATCACAGACATCGATAGTTCACTGGGGTATTGGAATTACTATTCAAACTTCTCGGAGGAGAGGATTGAATATTCAATTTCATCTTAGAATGGAGGACTCTTGTGTATGTAGGCTGTAGATACTTGAGCGACATTCAGAGTTTCTCTTACATCAGGTAGGTTACGATGAAAGCATTATGTCTTGGGGGATGTATTATGGTTTAGGAGTTATAATGTAAATGAAATGTTTGGTTTTTGTGATTAAATTGGAATATTTTTTTAGTATAAAAGAAAATTGGTTGTTTTATTGTTGAATTTTTTAGGGAATTGATATGGAATAAAAAGATCGAAGTTATGAAATAGATTAATGTAAAGCAATAGAAATGAGGGACATTAGTTAGGTATAAAGATTACTTGAAGTTGGTAATGGGATGTTCTATAGTGGTTAAAAGTGGATTGATTTAGAAAAGGGGAATTATTAATAGTGTTGTAGGTTTTAAATGTGATTGTATGGGTTAGCGTTACAAATAACTTTGTATAGAAAGAAATAAGGGGTTTGTTTTAGGAGTATGTATAGGAAGTTAATGGACTAGTTAGATGGGTTCTAATTAAAGTGATTAAACTTTTGCGTCGCGAAAACACGCCATTTGTGCCATCTACTCAAACACACACTCTTTTAACAGACCAAGACCTCTTTCCCCGCCTCCTTTTTCCCTCTCAAAAGACCAAAAACTAACTAATTATTTACACTCACTAGGTGTTTGCACCCGTTTTTTTAACCCCATGAAATCTTCATCCCCACCATGGATAAACATCTCCCCCCCCCCCCTCCGCACTACCTTTCCCCAGCAACATTATGTGCCAACTTGCAATCCCACAACACCCCCCAAGACCAAAAGTCGACGGCTTAAGATTAATTTCAAGATTGAAGGGCCAAGATAAGGGCTTTAAACCTCTCACAAACAAACATCAGACTTGTGTTTGGTGTGTCTACAAACAAGCACAAACAAGAGAGAAAGAAGAAAGAATGACCTAAGAGTAGATTTTCGCTATAAATAAGCCTTGTAAGCCATTTGTAGAAAATATTCAGTTTATCATTCCAAGTTGTATTCAGTTTTATTAAGTTTTTTAATGTAGTTTTAAGTGTTTTTAGTTAATGTCCTTTTATCAATTGAAATTTTCAGTTTAATGAAATTCATAAGTGCGTTTTACTCAATAAGCTCTCAATAAGCTCATCAGAGCTTATTCTTCTATAAGCATTCTAATTTTAGCTTAAAACTTGTATAAAGCCTTTTAATACTAATAAAAAATTGCGAATCCAATTCATAAAAGTTCCAAATTGCGTGTATTTTGGAAAGCTATTTGAGGAAATAAGCTCCAAGAGCATATTGAGCTTTTAAGTCACAAACTATAGAGGCCTAAGGGGCAATTAGGACAGGTTCATAGCCCACTCCGCTTCAGAACGAGTGGCCTTGTTCTGAAGACAAACAAAATCCAAGGTCTCATTTTCTAAATTTCATTTTAGCTTAATTTCTAGCTTAAGTCACTAGCTTATATGCTTTCAACATTTGTTAACCTATTAGTTTAGGCTTATTAGTTACCTGTTTTAAGTCTTTAGTGCATAATTTTTGTCTAGTCTAAGTTTACAACTTAAAATTGTCATAATAGTGTAATAAGCTAGTAGAGAAACTAGCTTATTTTTCTTAATAAGCTAGGATTTTTAGTTTTAAAATAGCTTAAATAGGTCATAATAAGTAGAAGTAGATAAAAGGTTTTTAAAGTTTCAGTTTAAAAATGGATTTTAAATCCATTTTGGTTTGACAGTTTTTAAATAAAGGGGTGTTTGGCACAAGGCCAAAACGGGTCAAAAAGGCTTTTTGCATGGGTTAAGGTATTTGGGTTAACTTTAGTTTAAGTTTTTAAGCAATTTCAAGCTGTTTTTAGAAAGTTTTTAGTTGTAAAATAGTTTTCTAAGTTTTTTAAAAACCATGTTCAAAACTGTGAAGTTTTTAACCCACAAGTGCTTATTTGATTAAGCACTTGTGGTTTGGGTTGTACATCAAAAAAAGAGTGTGATTTGTGTGTTAAAAGAGGGCTGTCACAAACCCTTTGTCCTTTTGACTTTGTGAGTCAAATTAACTCAATCATTTCTGTCACAGTTTGTAAAAAGCCCAAACACCTTTTTCATAGTCAAAAATAAGCAAGTAAAAGTGGTTTTCCAAAGCTCAAAATTGGTGCACAAGCCCTTTGCTAAAGCACATCAATAAAACTGTTTTAGCTATTTGTGAATATATGAGCTTATTTGACCCAGCATAAAATAAGCTGCAAATAAGCCCTTAGCTTTGCCTTAAAGTTCCCCTGGTGCAAAAGGGGGACTTTAGGCTTATTGTTCTCGGAGCCTTTAAGCCACCCAACCCTTAAGCCCAAGTATTTTGGCTATTTTTAAGAGTTATAAGCCCCTAGTAATAAGTCCTCAGGTTTCAGCCCTTGAAGAGCTTATTTGGTTCTTATTTTGTTGTCCAAATTTACAACAACAGTTCAAAAACTCACCTCCAATTAGTATTTTTTTTGTTTTACTGTTTTGGGCTATTAAGCCACATTCTTGCTCTTAGCTTTATCCCATAATTCAAATTAGTGTCCTAGTAGCTTTTAAGTTTAGATTAGATAGTCCCCTAGTTTGCTTATTTTCTTTTTTTTTTAGCTTATTTAATGTCCAAAGTATCATTTTTAACCCTTAAGCATTGGGTTAAGCTTTCTGTCCATAAGCTTCCCACAAATCTTATTAACCTAGCTTTTTTCCTTTTCTTTTTAGCCCATTTAAGTTTAGTTTAGGACTCTTTTAGCTTATCTAGTTCCTTGTCATAGTCTTAACTTGACCCCAAGTCCTAAAAGACTTAGCTCTTTTTAGCTTTTAAGCCATTTTTAGCTTGGCTGTCAACCTTTAGGCTATTTCTAGCTTATTCTTTTGTCAAAAAGCTGAAAGTGCTTTTATATTAATGTTGTTATAAAATAAGCTGGGTTATTAATTTTTAGTTTTAAGTTTTTTTGCTAAAAATCACTTTTTAATAAGCTAAAAAAATAATCCAAGCGTAGTTCCTGTTAATGTGTCACTTTTTCATAGTGTAAGGTTACCGTTTCACACAGTGGTAATTGGTAATAGTTTGCCCGCCTAGCCGCCTTCTAGTTTAGATTTATTACACATTATACCCTAGATTTTAAAAAAGAAAAAAAAGGGGAAGATACTTGGTCCGGGTAGAGCAAGACTCGAACCCTGGACCCAGCAATACATCCCCATTTAACCACAACACACGCCTTAACCAATTGCGCCTTGGGTCAATTTCCGTTATAGACTCAAAGGTTCTTTGGTTTTATAATAGTTTGCCCTTAATAAGCTAATAAGACTGTCCAAGCCTTATTTCGGGGTTATTTGATAAGCTGTGTGGTGTTTGGTATTTTTCGTAGGACCTTTATAGTGTAAAGGATTTTTAGAAAAATTTTCAGAATTTTTTGCAAATGTTTAGTATTTTTTATAATTTAATTTAGTTAAAAGTTTATTTAATTCATAATAAATACAAAAATTATCAAAAAAATATTTTGCTTTTTTAGAAAATTTTACTTTTGTCAACTAGTTTTGTAAGGAAAAAATATAAAAAATTTGCGTAGGGGTCATTTTATAACTGTTTCATCTTTTTAAAGAACGGGTCCGGGTACGGGTTTTTTGTTGTTTGACTCGTTTTTTGGTCAAACGGAACTCCGTTTTCGGTCCTAGTCTTTTTTCATTCTTCGTTATTTGAGTACCGTAAGTAGTTTATCAGTGAAAATTCTTCGAGCTTATTTTTAAAAGATTTTAGGTTTTCCCCATTTTGTTCGGGATTGTGGGGGGGGTCGGGCCGTCGTTTTTCTAGGTTTTAATTTCGTAATTTACTAGCGGTTTTTCTTAAACTGTTTTAGTCCCGTTATTATCTAATTTGGAACTTTTTCCAACTTCCCAAACTCATTTCCTACCATTTCAAACTCAAATCCTACGACGTATCGATTATACATTCCAGCCTCGTTGGGGATTTACGACGCCGGAAAGCTCTATCCTACTTCCGTATATCATTGATTCTGTGCTTTTAGACTATTCTTACTATATATTTGATATTTCATTATATTATATATATTTTAAGGTGTAGTCAGAGCGGATCAGTACCATTACGTCAAGTCCTCGTGCAATAGATTGGGAGTTCACCGGAGGAAGCAACGTGGGAATGGTTATCCGAGTTTCAAGCTACTTATCCATCTTATCACCTTGAGGACAAGGTGATTTTTGAAGGTGTGGGGAATGTTACACCCGAGTCCACTGAGCCTAATGCTGAGGAGTACGTTGAGCCCGAGTCTACTGAGCCTAATGCCGATGAGCCTACTGAACCTAATGCAGAACTACGGCCCAAGAGGGCCACATCCAGGCCCATTTGGCATAAGGACTATATTATCTGATTATCTTTATTTTAGTCTATTATTGAGTCATATTAGGAACGTATCTTTATTTTTCTTTATTTAGGAAAGTATCTTTGCCATAGTTATCTTGTGATTGACTTTTATTCGGTATATATATTGAATCGTGATGAATGAAAAATTATAGTTTTGTCAAATAAATTCTCTTCTTCTTCTTCTCACTTCTTAAGGAGCCGGCATACGCTCGAAGTGTGCAATCTATCGATACCAAGCGTATCAATCAAACCCATCACTTTTGTGGAAAACTAGACCGGGGGTTGAATAATTTACCGCTTTTTAAATTAATGTTATGTTTGTTTATAAAAATTTAGATTCGACTTTGTGTGATCTCAATATGTGCACAATATGAACAATAAAAATATGTAAGTAAATGACAAGTAAGTATGAAAGACAAGTGATAAGAGTTAGAAAGATCAAACCACAACACAAGGATTTATAGTGGTTCGGTAACGAAGCACCTCTTCGCCCTACTCTACTCCCTGAGCACCAAACTCAAGAGTTTTCTTCACTATGTCAACAAACTCCCTTTAGGCGGAGAAAATCGTACATAACTTAGCTTACAACAATTTCTGACACTAAGCAAAAGAGTTCTAATCCTAGCTAGAACCAATCTATCACAACTAAACACATCACTTCACGACAATTCACAACTTGGCTTCACTACACAACTTCTCTCTACTTCACTTTGCTTCACAACTTCACTTCACTAAGACACTACTACGATCACACCAATCTAACACTACTTACTAAGATCACCCTGATCTAACTATACTTACAATGATCACAACAATATACTTATTGTGCACAACTACGATACACACATTCACAATATACACAAATGATTTATAAGATATAACACAACTACACAACTATACCAACTATACTATAACACTTCTTGATTTGATGATAAGAAGTATTCTTCTCTTGTACTTGAGGATCAAAGCTTGGATCACTAGAAAACAAGGCTTTATGATTAAATGATCAAAGGGAAGAAAGGAAAGTATAAACTGATTTAGAACAGAAAGAAAGTGTGTGCAAAAGGTGAGAAAAATAGTAAGGAATAGTCTAGTATTTATAAGCCAGCTGAGCTGGTTTTTTGTCTGGGCGGTCCCCTTAAATAGGGGTCAGTCCCCTTAATTATTAAGGGGACCGCCTTTATAGTTAAGGGGGCCGCCCAGGCCAGACGCTCCCTTTTTGTCTTTACTGGGGGAGGTGTTTTTTGAAATATTTTTAGCCGTTTTTAGGCATAAAATTTAAATGCAAAATATTTATTTTGAATAAAATATTTCTTTTAAATCCAAAAATGTTTTGTAAAAGTTATAAAAGTGTTTGTGACATTTCTATAAAAAAATGTGAGGTTGAATAAAAATTTCTTTGGTCATAAAATGGAATAAGCATATGTTTATTTATACTTTTAAGTGATTAAATTTTTAAAATGAAAATTTACTACTAATTACTTGTTTACAAATAATTTTTCATTAATTGTTTTTACATTTTGTGATTATCAAAACGAAGGGATCGAAAAATATTTATAACGTTTTTAAGCATTATTTCTATCAACAACTTTTTTTATTTTCTATTGTCCAAACCAAAAAAATATAAAGATACCCATTTAAATAAACATCCCCACTATATAGTGATATACCTCATACCCAATAAAAAAATTGATATAACCATATAAACTTTACAAAAATATTTTCACATAATGAGGTGTAGCAAAATGATTTGTTAAAAAAGTTAGTAAAGTAGAAAAGGAAACAATTAGGCCAACTGTGATGTCACATCATTGTGTGGAAATTTGTTTGTAAACATTATGTTGATGTAGCAAACCTCATAAAAAAGGTGATTCATACCATCAATATGAGACAAAAATCAAAGGTTGGTATGTGGTAGTGCTTGGCTTCTATGGTGGACCGCGCGTGGGAGGTAGGATAATGGTGATCCAGCACCTCTCATAGTGACTAGCCTTAGAGCATCGGGTATCGTCACTTATCATCGACGTCGTTCATGCGTGGCATAGTGCCATCATGGCACCACCACACTGACATTCCCCCTCGCACCAAAACGCGAGTGAAGCTACTGGCTTGAGCTTAAGAGACGTTTTTTATTTCTATTTTTTTAATTGGGTGTTTTTGTTGATTCTGTGTTTTAATTGAGTATGATGGGTTATTAAAAAGATCTTTTGGCATGAGCTATAAGAGAAGGGGGGTTTTTGTTTGTGAGTGATAAATTAAATGATGAAAATACTGAAGTGACATGATGTGACATCCTTTTAGGGTTTTGGCTCATTCACTGCACGTGATGCTTTACCAACTTACAGTCTCACATTATTAACCAAAGCACTAGACTGTCCCGTCACAGCCTCACCAATAGTTTTACGGTGCCATCATCATAAAGTACTATGACTTTCGCCATAGCTTTGCTATAGAAGCCTCGTCATGGCTGATGAGGTATAGTCTCCCCCGAAAGATTCGAATGATAAATCTGGCTTAGATACTTCTGTCAAACTAACACGGGCTAAACTAAACAAACGCTCTGGAGGTGCTGACTTGTCGAAGGACAAGTCAGATTCGGAGTCACGACTAGAATTCCGAAGAAGCTGGTATGTCGAAGGACATATCATGTCCGGAGTTATTATCTCCGTCCTAGCGCATCGGTACCTAAAGGCAACCCGACAAAGGTACAGTCATCACGAAGGACCACAGTCCTTGGTATGACACATGATTGACAGTTTGTACCAAGAGAGAGCCCCACTGTTATGTCTTGTAGAGAATCCCAAGTAGTATAAAGGTAGGGCTCATTTCCCCAAGACGATACATACAACACCTACTCCGGACCATACTTTATATTCTCCGCATTTATCTCATAAACACCATACTTACTCTCACGTTGGAGTTGGCCTCGGATTCACACCCTGGGGCGAGCTAACGATGTTCTTTTTTATTTTCAGCTAGGAGAGGAATGATTGAGCTCCGAAGGAACCAAGCTGAACTCGATATTTATCACCGCTAAGGTCACTTTTACCAAGCCTAAGCAGCCCACGTAAATTTACCTCAACATTTGGCGCCATTTGTGGGGCTCGGCATTCCAATCTACCCAAAAGAAGAAACCGAAGGAGGCATGGTTGACTCGCAGCCTATGGAGGGGGAATTTCAGGGAGCGGCTACAAGGGACGTAGGAACGAAAACCCATGGGGGACTTACCGAACCAGTCTTACAAACGCAAAAAACCCCTTCTCCTTCTCCTGCCTTCATCAAAGAAAACATTGATGTATTAAGAACCATGATCAAAGAGCATGACCAACAAGCCAAGATGAAAGCCACACCAAGAAAACTTGCATTTGTTGATTTTGACAAAGAAGCCCCGGCCAGGTCACTGGCCAAAGGATTTTCTGATCGATTCTCTCTTGAATCCTTTGGCACATCCGATACCCACAGACAAACCCGCTCTACCAGTAAAAGTCAGAAGACTCCCTCCAAGAATAAAGAACCGGCACACTTAAGAAGGTCAAGAAGGTTAGAAGACCGGAGCACAACCAAGGAAAAAGCAAGAAGGGAAAGATCCAAATCTACAAGAAAAAGGTCCGGACACCAAGAGATAAGCTCGGACTCCGAACATGAGGACGGTTCGGAAGATGCTTATGAAGACCTGAATTCGCCCTACAAAAGGCCTAAACCCACTCCTTTTACCCAAAGAATCACTCGTTTCAAATATCATAGGAGGGCAAAACTCCCTCGGAACATCAGAGTATATATAGGAAACAAAGATCCAGAGAATCACTTAGGTATCTTCTCGACGACGACCGAGCAAGAAGAATGGCCGATGCCTGTTTGGTGCAAAATGTTTTACCAAACCCTAGGGGGAGCGACACAAAATTGGTTTGATGATCTAGACCCTAAAAGTGTGGACAATTTCGAGAACTAAGCCAAAAGTTCTTGGAAGAATTTTCACAACAAAAGAGATATGCCAAAGACCCAACAGAAATTCACAACATCAAGAGGAGACAGAACGAAGGCTTCCAAGCTTTCATGGACCGGTTTAAATCTAAAAGCTCACATATAAAGGGAGTTCCTCCGGTCCTACGTATCTCAGCTTTTATGCACGGTCATGGTCATCCAGAACTTGTCAAAAAGCTCAATAACAAAATACCCAAAACGGTGGACGAATTGTTTGAAAGGGTCAGGGCTTCATTAGGGGAGAAGTGGCTGCTGGGTCAATAGAAATGGTCCGTCCTTCTCAAGAGGACAAAGGGTATGTTCGTCCGACATGGTCTGGAGTACCCAAAAAAGCCAGGAACAGGGGCGGCCCGAGTGAAGCACGAAGGAATATGGGAGTATACACTCTTTATCCCAAAAAATATACTTTCACCCTGCTTACCAAGTCTCCAAAAAAGATTCTCTCCATGGAAAGTGTAAGCTTCCTAAAACCACCGCCTTTGATCGAAACTCTCAAAAACCAAAACTTGAATAAATTCTGTGACTACCATGAGGACAGAGGCCACAACACTAACGACTGTTATCAGTTAAAGAAGCAAATAAAGGAAGTTATGGCCTCGGGAAAATTGGCTCATCTAGTGAAAGACATTTACCGGAATAATCAGTGGAATGTAAACCAAAGAAGGAACAATGTGAAGGTCATAAACATGATAAGGGAAGAAGGAAGTCGCAAGGGACCTTTTGAAGAAGGAACGTCCTGTCTAATGAATAAACTCACCTTCCTAGCAATCACCCGGAGTCAATTGATGGACGAACCCATCATATTAGAAGGAATAACAAAAGGAATTCAAGTCCGAAGGATCCTTGTCGACGGTGGAAGTTCGTTAGAAATCATGTATGAACACTATTTTAGAAACCTTGATGTCAACATCAGGTCAAGAATTGGAAGGTGCAAGGCTTCGATGATAGGGTTTTCGGGAGAAACATATCACCCCCTAGGGGTAATAGATCTTCGAGTAACTATGGGAAGGGAAGCAAGAAGTAAGACGGTGCTAATGGAGTTTGCAATAATAAAACTTCGTTCGTCGTACAACATTATAATAGGAAGGACCAAAATGAGAAGTCTCGGAGCAATAGGTTCTACCATCCACTCCAAGATTAAATTCCTCACTAACCATGGAGTCATAACAATGGAAACCAGTAGAGAGGCTCTACGAGAATTCAAACATCTAGAAAAGGTACAAGGTTCGTAGAAGGAGGTGCATTGGCGTCAACGTGAAGAGAAAATGTCCAGGATAAGGGAGCAAGTAATCCTTAAATCAAAAAGTAACTCCGAAAGAGGGCCTAGTTCGGGCCCGATGTTACTTGAAAAAACACAGAACAAAGAGGATGCAGAAGAAGTGGCCACCCTCAGCCATGAACGTCCAGACCAGTACGTGACGATGGGAGCCACGTTGACAACCAATTGCAAGCAGTTACTGGAAGATATTCTACGGGAAAACATGGAGGTATTCGCACGGATCAGATCAGAAAGTACAGCTATTCTGCGATTCGTCATGGAGCATTAATTAAAAATGTATCCCCTTGCCGAACCGGTTGCCCATAAGAGACGACCTATGGCACCTGAAGGAAGACTAGCACTGAAAGAAAAGGTGTTTCGCTGGTTAAGGGAAGGACTAATTAGAAAGGTTCGACACCACGAATGGATCACCAATTCGATACCAATCAAACTAGCAAATAAAACCTAGAAAGTACAGGTGGATTACTCTACTCATAACAAAGCCTGTGCCAAGGACATGTATCCTTTTCCGGAGGAAGGGGAAGAGCTAGCATCTTTAATGGGATATCCGTACAAATGTTTCTTCCGACTTCCAAAAGAATATAGCCAAATAAGAATGGCAGAGGATGACGAAGAAAAGGTCGGGTTCCATACGGAAGAAGGAGTATATTGTTTCACCTATATGCCAAAAGAATTAAAGAACTCCGATACTTCAGAGGATGATGGAAAAGATCTTAGCCGGTCAAAGAGGACAAAAAAATTTGGAAATACACTTGGAAGAAATAGTAATAAAAAGCAAAGGTGAGTTGTACATGGTTCAAGATGTCGAAGAAACACTAAGAAAACTAAAAAGAGTGAACATCAAGATCGATCCGGTTATGTCCTCGTTCGGAGTGAAGGAAGGAAGGTTTCTCGGCCACATAGTAACAAAAGAAGGACTAAGAGCAGACCCAGGAAGAATACATGCAATCATCCTAAACCCCACCTCAAGAAGTCCAAATCAAATACGAAACTTATTCCTACAACTAACAGCCATTAGCAAGTTCATCCCGAATCTTGCAGAGCTGAAACACCCTATACGTAAGGCCCGAACAAGGATGGAGACAACAAAAGAATCTAGCTAGATAAATGAAGTTGAAGAAGCTCTTTGAAGGATCGAAAGGAAATTAGGCAAGTTGCAAACGTTGTCCATTCCAAAAGAAGAAGACGACCCGATGCTATGTCTACGGCAAAGAAACAAGACAATAAGTTTTGTGCTATTGGTAGAGAGGGAAGGAATCCAGATACCTATTTCCTATGTAAGCCTACCGCTGCAAGGAATGAAAATATGCTACACCTCAACAGAAAAAAGGGTGCAAGCACTAATTCACACAGCAAGATCCCCGAGAACAGTCTTTAGAAAGCATAAGGTTAAAGTGGTAAATGATGGACCAATGGAAGAAACACTAAAGCTTTCCAGAAGAGAAGGACGATTGGGAAAATAGGCTACCGAGATACGTACATATGACATCTTGTACGTCCAATGAAAGGAGGTTGAAGGGTCAGTGATAAGGAAGTTCTTTGGTCAAGGAGAGTAAGTAGAAAGGATACCAGATGCAAATGAAGGGGAACACTCAATCTAAGCAAGAAACTCCACGCAAAATCAACTCTGACACCAAGGGCCTGGAGATTATACCTAGGCAAAGAAGCAATTGAAGAAGGTTTGGGCGTCGGAATTATCCTGGTTAGCCCTGAAGAAAAGATGTATTCGTATGTCATATGGCTAAAGTTTAAAGCACCCAACTATGTCATGGATTGTGAAGCACTATTGACAGGACTAGCTACCTCTGCTAATCAAGGTGTGAAGGACTTGCATGTCTTCATTGATTCATTAACATTGGTTGCTCAGGTAGAAGGAAACCATACACCAGCAACGAAAAAGGAGAGAAAAATAAAAAGAGGGAATTATGGATGCAACGGTCCCATTCCACAGGTTCTGAATCACACATCTCCCAAAAATCTTAAACCTAAAAGCAAGTGTGTTAACAGGGTTGGAAACTATAAAGCTAGAAATCCTCAACTAGGAAGTATCGGTAGGTATCAAAACAAGACCATCGGTAGAAGAGACAAGCAGCAGCAAGAAAGTGAAAGCATCAAACAATGCACCATGAACAAAACCAAACTGGAACCATGAAGCTAGTGGGAGTAACTAAACGGACTTGTAATCGCATCATATGTCTAATAGCACTATGTAACCCTTCCGAGGTAGCCATTTTCAAAGTATTAGCTTACCTTGGAGGGCCATTCTCTTTTTATATTTAAGTATTTGATTTTTACCTTAGCATGATAAAGTCAAATTATGTTGGATAAGTAACAATGATGCAAACACAAAGCATGGTAAGCTCCGAATGGCTCGCTACCTCCGGATGTTAATAAAGGAACACACTTACCCCATAATCACGAAACATATATGGGAAGGCAAAGTTAAAACACGAAAACTTTAGCATAAGGCCGAAGGAGGAGACACAGTGATCCCCTCCTTCCGGGCGAATAACTCCGATGAACAACAACGTCGTAGAGAGAACGTGCACCAACTAATGAGGAAGGAAACACAAGCAACATGTAATGTGTACGGACATAGCTAATAAACATTTGCTCTGGTATATGAGGTGGTCTGGACGTGATCGTCCGGATCATACAAAAAACATATAACAGGAGCAAACATAAGGCGTTTTGGGGGCATAAACCAATGCTAAAGTGCTAGATGCAAACGTATAAACATTACAAACATGCTATGAGAAACAAACCAGTATACCAAAGAGTGGATTATATTAAAAGGGAAATTATATTACAAAGTACCTATGAAAAGCTGAACGAAGGCTGCAATACAATCATCCGAACGTAGTCGGTGGTTACACAAAGAAAATAAAACAACGCCTAACGAGCTAGTAATCAGACAAGTTCAAGGGCTAGGCATGATAGTATGATGTCTGCTTCAGAAAGCAATATACAACCTATTGAACCTACAAAGGCTTAACTAGGTATACTAAAGGTCCGGGGGGGAAGCCATTCGGCTTAGGGCGGGTGGCATGACTCAGGATCCGATGGATGGATAGCAACACATCTACAGTCAGTTTGCCCCAAGCTCAGAGCAATAAGTGTTCTCCGACATATCACCGCGCCCATCCCTTAAAAGAAAATGGACTTACAAAAAAGAAAGAAACTAAATCTAAACCCCAGAAGGGTCAACAACAGCCCCTTCACCAGCAACAGAGGAAGGAGCTAAACCATCACCTTCCTCACCGAAAGAAAGGGAAACCACAACGTCATTTGGGTCGGAGGAAATACGCCCTGACCCTACACCCGCCAACTCCACAGCATCATCAAGAACGACAAACATACCCTGCATAAAAGCATGTCTGAACTTAGCAGTTATAGTATCATAGGTCATCTTTGGGTCCGACCCGTCAACCTCAGCATTTACCATCTTCTCATTATGCTCAGAAGCAACAACGGAAGCAATAGAATCAACATTAGCGGATAGCTCTAAGGATTTAGAGGCAGGTGTCACAGTCAATTCCTTTGCAACAGGAGGAGAAACACAGGCATCTCTTGAAGTGGGGACGTTGGCCAGACGAACCAATTTTTCAAGTTCAAGCTGAAGGATAACTGATAGAGGTTCAACAGCATACTCAGAAATCTTGTTAAGAAAGGCGTAGTCAGTTTGAGCAACAAGGAGGGAAGCTTCAGCAAGCCTTTCCTGAGAATCAGGCATGAAATTAACCATCTTCTTCAACACCGTAGCAAACTCATCCTTTGTCCGATGCATACTCAAACCACGCTCAAACCCAGCACTAGTAGCCAAAGAAAGGAGTTCCCCTTGACTCTACTAAACTTATCAGAAGCAAGAAACTTTCGGACCAAACCCTGGAATTGGCCCCGGAAGAAGGACAAAAATTCCAGAGGAGTAGTCTTCAACCGAAGGATCTCCTCATCCCTTTCAGCTTCAAGAATAGTAGCTTGATTAAGAGCAGCGGAAAGACGGGCCACCTCAGCATGCAAATTATCGAGACTTTTACCAAGAGATTTAATATTTTTCATCCTCTCCTTCCCCTTAGCCTTAGACTTGGCAAAAGAAGCATCAGAGGAAGTAAGTTTATCGTTAAGCCCAGAAACCTGCTTCTTCAAGGCAGCCATTTGAAGTTCCAACCCAGTCATGTTAGCAACCTTATCCTCATAACCTTTTAGCATGAAGTCCGCTGATAACACATACTCATGGTGAGATTGATTCAACCCACAATAGCGAGCAAAAAGCTCACCACCATGCGGAATCATCATACAATGAAGCACACTCATCTTCGCAATCAGTTGATCATCAAACAAACTCTTAACCCGGACTATCTCATTAGGAGTTAGAAACTGATCCACCATAGTTTTACAAACAACAAGATCCTTGAAAACTTCCTTATTCAGAACCCCAAAAGTAGGTCGATATGGAACATCCTACTCCTCATGACTAAACTCGCAATTTCCAGCAACACCACCTTCAGGATAGGTGGCATAGTATGGACCAGCAGAGAAAGGAAAGAAATCCATATGAATGGCATCACCGAACACATCCTTAAATGGAGGAGCAGGCCCAGAGGATAATCTCGGTCAGCTTGCACCACCAGATGGTGCAGCAGCATCATCAACCATAATGCCTTTACCCCGAGAATCTACAAAATAAAAGCACAATAAGACAAAGAAAGAAGACAACAAAGAAAACAAGATAAAAATCAAAAGCAATTACCTCGGGTGTTAGAACCTTCAGTAGCAGAAGCAGCAGAGCTGCCACCCTGGTTCCCTGAAGAAGGGTGACAGCGGTAGAACATAGAGGAGTAACTAGCAGAATCTCAAAGCAAGCATCATCATCACCATCACTTTCATCATCAAAGCCACTTACAAACAAATTGTGGCGAGTAGTACTACTGGTCAATTGAGCCAAGGAAGACCTAGTACGCTTAGCAACATGGCCTGAAGTGGCACCAGAAGTAGAGGCCTTTCGCTTCTGAGAAGCTTCGACCTTAGCAAGAATCTTGGAACTAGGGGTACCAGCGGTAAGATCCTCCGGAGTAGGATCTGGAATAACAGCATCGGCGGCAGCAGGAGGAGTGCAGTAAAAAGGAAGCCTTTGAAGAGTTGACCTAACATCAAAATGGGGCTTCTCCTGGACCTCAGCACCGGTCCACTCAGGAAGGCAGAGAAAATCATGAATGCCCATAACTGTAGAAAAGAAAAACAACAATAAATGTAAGCAACAAAAGCCAAAGATATAACACAAAATGGTTAAACCCACCCCCCGTACCATTTCTATCGGCACCCTGAAGCACCGGATCACATATACGACTCTTCCAAACTCGAGTCAACCCAGATAAAACTAACACACCCTCAGGCATTTCCCTCAACTTTATAACATGAGCACTCAGACGGCGCACATCATCCATGTTAAAAGAACCAGCAACAGGCCTTGGATCGTCAATAGCTGCGTCCGGATGTCTCTAAACCATAGCATCTTGAATAGCCCGCCAATAAATAAAAAAGAACCCACTCTTCTAATGCTTTATGCAAGAGCGATTGTCATCAATACAGACTGGAGAAGGAGCGCACGCTTGGCAAATGAAAACCAATCACCTTGTTTACACAAAGTCTGAAAAACCCTAAACAAAGTCACCGTCGGTTGTATCTAGAAAGACCGACACAACACCTCGAAGGTAATGGCCTTATTAAGACCCGAGGGACCTTGTTAAGAGAAGTGGACCCTGTAATGTTTGATAAGGGCCAAAAGAAACGATGAAAAAGGAATTTTAACACCAGAAAAATCAAACATCCGATGATAAATACCAATGGCATCGTCCGGAAGCTCGGACACCACAAAGTCTTCGGAGGGTAGTCGAGGGTGGAGATCATGGGGTATTTTATATTTGATGATCAAATCATTTAGATCATACGGGGTAAGTCGAGAATGGTATAGATCCATATCTTTTTTGGCTATAATTAAAAAAATAAGAAGAAAAGAAAAAGGTACCTAGGAAAGGGAAGAATCCGAAGCAAGGTAAGCAACGGCAGCAAGCAAAAACGATAGCTCAGGAAACAATATGTGTTATTACTATAGCGGGAGTAAAACAAAAAGTAAAAAGAGGGTTGCTATTTATAGGGAAAGAAGGAAAGGACACGGCGATTGAGAAGTTATTACATGGCACGTCGCAAAGAAAACGTATGGGCAAAAAACAAGCCACGTTCGCAAAAGCAGGACATTAATGACGCAAAATACATTTAAGTCTAGCATTGATAAGCTAGCTTGGCAGATACTAGATTGGGGGGACATGATGAGGTATAGTCTCCCCCGAAATATCTGAAGGATAAATCTGGCTTAGATACTTCTGCCAAACTAACACGGGCTAAACAAAACAAACGCTCCAGAGATGTTGACTTGTCGAAGAACAAGTTAGGTCCAGAGTCACCACTAGAATTCTGGAGAAGCTAGTATGTCAAAGGACATATCAGGTCCGAAGTTATTAGCTCTGTCCTAGCGCAACGGTACCTAAAGGCAACCCGACAAAGGTACAGTCCTCGTGAAGGACCACAGTCCTTAGTATCACACATGGCTAACAATTTGTACCAAGAGAGAGCCCCACAGTTATGTCTTGTAGTGAATCCCAAATAGTATAAAGGAAGGGCTCATTTCCTAAAGACGATACACACAACACCTACTCCGGACCATACTTTATATTCTCCGCATTTATCTCATAAAAATCATACTTACTCTCACGCCAAAGTTAGCCTCGGATTCACACCTTGGGGCGAGCTAACGGTGTTCTTTCTTATTTTCAGCTAGGAGACGAAGGATTGAGCTCCGAAGGAACCAATCTGAACTCGATATTTATCACCGCTAAGGTCACTTTTACCGAACCTAAGTAGCCCACGTAAATTTACCTCAACAATGGCCATGACTCGGTGGGGGTGACAAGTTACCCGTGTGTTTCGTAGCAAAAATGTTGTTATGTCAACTTTTTTTTCCTCAACACAAATCCTATATATAACATAATACTCCATTCGTCCCAAAATTATTGTCCCCCAACAAAAAACACACAGTTTAAAAAAGTGCATTTATTAATGCTTTATCTTTCTTACTTTTTGACAGAATGATAGTTTTACCCTTAGTTAATTAATTAAAGTCTTTTTTAAAGTTTGTAATATTAATTTCAAACAAAGGTAATATAGTAAACTTGATCAAACTTCTCTATTTATTTTTAGTATTGGACAAATAAATTAGGACATCCCAAAAAGAAAACGTGAACAATAAAAATGAGACGGAAGGAGTAATACATAACATTCTTAATAATATAGTATATCACGAACCACAAAATACCAAACATAAAAACAAACATATTTACATAAAAAAAATATATATCGATGGTGTGCGCCATGGCGTTATCATTTTTCTTGTGTATATGAGTGTGTGTTTGTGTAATATGTGGGTCGGATTATCTATAACATGTTTTAGGATACTTAATGGCTTGTTTATTAAATTAAGTGGTTAGAAGAAATGTCTATATTAGCCAATTAATTGAGAGATGTTTTGGTGGACCTCCCCAATAAGATGAAACAAAGGTTTGAGCTCACACATTAAGTAAAAATCACATGTTCTGGTTTCACATTTTTTATTTTCATTCTAAAAATGCAACTTACAACTTTTTGTCTTCGATCGTACTACACGCACGTTATACAAGATAAATGAAAAAGTCGTTAAGTGAATCCATTTCACGTACTAACAAGAGCTTAGAGCATCTCCAATGGCAAAAGTGGGGAAAGACTTTTTCCAATTCTAGAAAGCTTTTTGACATGGTTTTTGGCATTGGATCAAAGGCTTTTTGGAAAGCTTTTTCCAATGACTTGAGTGTTGGATTATGGTAGTCGAATAGCACGAATACATTACGAATATGTGAGCCTATTGGGGGCACACACGTTAATACACAAAGAATATATTTATACTTCACAAGATTAAAACCAAAGGGTCTTAATTTGACAACACACGAACCCAAGGGGTGCTTGGTTTGGCCGGACCTCTATGGCTTTATGAGGAGGTGTTTGTGTCGAATTATGAAGCAAGGAAAAGTCAGTTTTAATAAATCATGGAAAAGATTGTGTTGTAAATAAACTAGGACTTGTTTCCTTGTTTATCTTAGTCGCTTAACTCGTTTTCTTTATCAATTATCAAAGAGGTACGCGTTTCTTTTACTTCTTGTTTAGTGTTAACCATATGCTATTACTAGATCCAAATCCGCTGCGTACTCATAGTAACTTGGTTACATAGATATTAAATCCCAACATATACTTGTTGTAATGGAATTTGTTTCAATTCTGTCATTGGCAATATGTTTCTTTAAAAGCATCAGGTATGGTGACGTCGGGCTTAGCGTTATACCAACGTAGTGTCGACATTGCCGACGTTTGGCCCCTACCCAGATCCAACGGCGTTGGGGTCGGACTTGAGAGACCAACATGCGTTGGTTTGGGTTGAAAGGGGAAAAAGACAAAAAGAAATGAAATTTTAAATCCATAAGGCCATAAATGACTAGTTGGGTATTATTTTTTTTTAACTAAATACATCCACTTTTACATAAAACTTTTTTCACATTCATTTTTTACGCACAAACAATTTACTTCTATTCTTACTTGTATATTTTCACACACAAACTAGCCAGAAAATGTCTCAACATAATGATCCGTGTTTCCGAGGTTAAGAAAGTTAGAAGTGACCAAACCAATGACTCGTTTTGGTACAAGGTTCTCAACGAGTTCAACAAAAGTAATTTTCAAAAACTTAACAAAGACATGTTGACGAGTAAGTGACATACGTTGAACCATAATTGCCAAAAGTTAAACGCTATTTACATACATTTCCAACGTTTGGGGTCGTAGTAAGGATACAAGGTTGATCTTGTGTCATGAAGAGTCGAATAATAAACCATTTACTCATTACGGGGCGTGGGATACTTTGAAAAAACACGCCAAGTGGGACGTCGCCGATGCCGTTAACTCGGTTGATCTCAACGGATATGATGAACTATTCGGAGATGATCCGAGACCAGGTCCCCCAGTAAATCACTTCCTTCCAAAAAAACAAAATTGAAAACAACGTTGATCACCACGGGAAGTAAGCCGTTGGAATTTGGGGATACTTTACAAAATGAGTTTCGACTCAAACGTGAAGCCGCCCAATCGGCGTACAAGGTGGCGAAAAAGAAAGACCGAACAATAATGAAATTTGAAGAAATGAAGCTTCTCGCGATTAGCACCAAGGATTTGTCGGTACATCAACATGCAAAAAGAAGCAATAAAGCAAAAAATATACTTTGCACCGCAGTTAATCGGCTTATTTAAAAAAAATTGTATTTTTTCATAATTTTTTTTATTTTTCTTAATGTTTTGTTTGTTTTTTTTATTGTAATGTGTATCTTAATTTAACGAATGAAAAAATAAGTTTGTTTGAAAAAAAAATAGTGGGTCTTAAAAAGTGGTGTTATAACATATTATTAGTGAAGAGATATTTTGGAGGTTTTATATTTTTATGGATGTTACCAAACCTAGTGAAAAACTGAAAAGTTTGTCTCAACCTAGTTAAATTTTAGTGTTTATGTATTGATTATTTTTCAGTAAGTTATTATAACTTTGTAAGGTATAGTTGTTGCGATATATCGGACTAGTAAATTAACGAAATATTTTGTAATCCAGTCTTAAATGTAAATCCTTTGAATTGAAGTATCCAGTGATACATCCTTCTTGCGTTTAAAAGCTTTCACTTGATCCCAAATCCAATAGATATATGAAGAAAAAAAAATCACAATGTCATTTGGTTAGCTTTCTATGTGGTCTCTTATTGGAATGAACTGATACGATTATACGTAATGCACTAAGAGATGGAAAAGATAAGAGCTTCAGTTGTTTAAGAACGACGTTCACTCTTGGCGTACGAGTATACTATGTGTTGATTATGCTAACTTTTCATCTTGTAATAGGTACCAACACAACCGTGGCTCTTCATTACTTCGATATTTATAATCTAAATATTGATCTTACAGAAATCTGATCTTGTAAAAACATTCACAACGTAACAGTTTCAGCACAACAACAACACAAACCGATTCGAAGTCTTATTAGGATTACTTGTTCCATCCCTACAATTTAAGACTAGAAACTTCAAAGAGACGCTGAGGAGCCTTCGGAGGAAAACTTGATGGAGATGCTGTTAACGCAATGCCTTTCATCTGTAGGTGTCTTAAACCCTTCACCTTTGAACACATGGCCTAAGTGCCCTCCACAAGCTGTGCAAGTGATTTCGGTCCTCCTTCCATCTGGGTCTGGCTGCAAATTCAATAAAAATTAGACTTGTTAAACACATAAGCAAGTTAAATATAGAAGTTTAAGGTGACAAGGTAGTAATCACAAAATGTGGAGAATGTAGTCAGCGTAATGAATCTCACAGTGCGGGTGATTGTTCCAGGAAGACCTTCATAAAAAGCAGGCCAACCGCAGCCAGAGTTGAATTTGGTGGTTGATTTGTAAAGTGGTGTTCCACAACCTGCACAAGTGTATATCCCATCGGAAAAATGCTTGTCATATTCACCGGTGCCTTTTGGCCTGTAGTTAAAATCCAAACGTTAGAGCCCGCAGTATTCACTCAGACCTTTTAACACAAGTCAATTTGGGTCAGGGTCGCTTCTAACTTTGTCTATTAACTATGTCAGGTCCTATGGGGTGTGTGAATATAGTCCAATGGATTAAAACCTGAATATTACACACCAGAGCATCCTACTAGGTGCTTTATTTATTATGAAGTCCAATAAACAAGTTTTTGGCAAAAGTAATTAGCTATTCAAATGAAAAAGTATCTATTTTGACATCAAAAGTAAAATAAATTAAACATTGCAAGTTATATCCAAGATATATTATCAAGCTCGTGCAAAATCGGTTAGAGGGGTATATTAGGACTGCACATCTGAAACACATACATAACCAATGCAGTACAAACCTATGTTGCACGGGGACGGAGACAGGTACTTAGAAACGCTAATATCCCAAAATTCAAGAAACGGGTACGGCCAGAAACGTTTGTGTAATTTATATATATTTATTAATAAAATAAATAAACATCAAACATCAAATTGTTAGCTTTGTCAACTGTCATTAAAAAAACAACATAGTAATAACATATCAACTAGTCGATTCTCAGAGAAAAAGACGGTCTCGAGCTCCGGCTCATCAAGTGATAGTTCAGCGAACTCTAAAAATCCTGTATCTACCGAACTCATCTCCTCCAACATCCCACATCTTGGTCTTCTCGTCTAAATATTGACATAGATTGTCATGAACAAAAACTAGTCTTCGGCATGCTTACGAGTTAACTTATCCCTTCTATGTGAGTTAACAAAAGAGTAGGTGCTCCAATTACGCTCAGAACAAGATGAAGGAGTGGGTTGATCAAGAACTCTAAAAGCTAATGATTGTAGCAAAGGAGTTTGTGCTCCAAAATTAGCCCACCAAGTTTTAGGCTCCATTTTCCCTTCCTAGAGAGAGAGCCAATATCCAAAAAAGGTCCCATTTTAAGGAGAAAACTGGTGAACTCATTTAAAATTTTGTCATAATCATCGACGTTCGGATAAAGCTTTCGAAAGCATCTCATCCTTTCTTGAGAGATTTCCGCATCTCTATGAGGAAAGACATTCGGATAAGATAAATAAATATACTATATGTCTATATTTATGAAACTAATGCCTTATCAAATAAGAAAGTACCTCGGGTTCAAAGAATGTGCTAAACGGTGAAGTGGTGTTAAAGTTTTGCCCAACGAGCCATACGAATCTCGTAGACAACATTATAGAGATTTTTGTTCATGCTTATAAATCGCGATTTTTACCTTCTCAACCATAGAATCCCACGTCTCGTATACCAAATGAAGGCACGACCTATCGGTATCACAAGCTCTAATCATATCGTATATAGGTGCCGTAAAGTTGAGAATGTAGTTCACTTGGTCCCACTAATATTCATTTAACACCTTATCCCTCACAAATCTTGCTTTGTGTTGGTCATCTTCTCGATAAGATGCCCACTCACCATGGATTCAAGAGCACGTTTAACAAGTTTAAATTTTTCAAGCATCACAATAATTAAAGCAAACCGAGTGTCGATCACAGAAAACAACTTGAGTGGGGTAAATTTGTTGTACAGACAACCTCATCGTATGCTTCATAATAATATTTTTTTATTTGAACGAATTCTCCATGAACTTCGGTGATCCAATGACAAGAATCATACACCACACCTCTGAATTGTTTTCGGTATTTCTAGTTGCACAAATGTTTTTCAAGGCAAGATTAAGCGTATGAACCACACACGGTGTCCAATAGATGACCGAAACTCGGTTTGCTTCAATTATTGTGATGCTTAAAAGATTTAAACTTGTTAAACGTGCTCTTGAATCCATGGTGATAAGCGATGAGGGGGCATCTTATCGAGAAGATGACCAAGACAAAACTAAGATTTGTGAGGGATAAGGTGATAAATGAATATTGGTGGGACCAAGTGAACTACATTCTCAACTTTACGACACCTATATACGATATGATTAGAGCTTGTGATACCGATAGGTCGGGCCTTCATTTGGTATACGAGATGTGGGATTCTACGGTTGAGAAGATAAAAATCGTGATTTATAAGCATGAACAAAAATCCCTAGAGAGCTATTCTTGTTTCTACGATGTTGTCTACGAGATTCTTATGGCTCGTTGGGCAAAAGTTCAACACCACTTCACTGTTTAGCACATTCTTTGAACCCGGGGTACTTTCTTATTTGATTAGGCATTAGTTTCATAAATATAGACATATAGTATATTTATTTATCTTATCCGAATGTCTTTCTTATTTGTCTGTTTGTATTTTATAGGTATTATAGTGATGCTTGGCTTAGTGAGGATCTTGCTAGAGTCGCTCCTCATAGAGATACGGAAATCTCTCAAGAAAGGATTAGATGCTTTCGAAGGCTCTACCCGAACGTCGATGATTATGACAAAATTTTATATGAGTTCGCCAGTTTCTCCCTTAAAATTAGGCCTTTTTCACATATCGGCTCTCTCTAGGATGGGAACTATGGAGCCTAAACTTGGTGGGCTAATTTTGGAGCACAAACTCCTTTGCTACAATCGTTAGCTTT
>BQNB010056551.1:0-34708 GCA_026074375.1 Tanacetum coccineum | reverse complement strand
ACCTGTTGTTATAATGTTTCATTCCATTTGGATTCGTTTGGAAACCATATATTTAATGTCGTTTGGAAACCATATAAATGAGGTTTTCAAAAATATTTTGTTATATGTTTGGAAACCATATATTTAACGCCGTATGACATTTTTTATCCCGCCGTTACTATCAATCGTTTTGTTAATATTTTTTTATGGATACTAACTTTGCCTTCGAGTGGTGGATCTGTGGATTACTATTTTATTTCTGGAGTTATGAAATTCTCCAATTGATGTAGTGTGCTTTCAGCGAGATGAATGACCTGTTACCCGAGACTGATTGGTCCTGTTACCCGAGACTGATTGGTCCGCGCCCGTTTGGCCCAAGTTTGAAAATCACCCGTTTGGCCCGTTGCCCGAACCCGCCAGACCCGCCCGTTTTGCCACCTCTAATGATTTTATACCTAAAATACATAACTTGAAGGAAAAGATAGCTCACAAGCCCAATCCAATCCTTGGATCCTTCTAGGCCGGTCAAACTTACAACAACACCCCTTGGTATTGACTTTTTAACTTTTCTACTATTTATGGTTAATTACATTTAATTACCCATTAATTAAAAAGCCTTATAGTTAATTATTCGTAAATAAACTAATTAACGACCGTTAGTATTCAATTATTCGTAAACGAACTAATTAACGACCATTAGTATTCTATCGTTGAAATATTAATATACATAATAAATATACACTTATATTATTATATACATTAATCGAGTATTAAAACATATATAATAAATATACGCTTATATTATTATATATATACCAATAGAGTGATATCTATGTGTATAACGTGTGTGAACCCCGTAGGCTCACGTATTTCCAGCCGTATAAATATCCGTATGACATGAGCACAAACCAACAGCTCCCACTTGCGAATGTCCTGGTCATAGAATACAACATACTAACATTGACGAATAGTCTAGCAACATCATCAATGCTCCTAGAAATACCTGAATATATAGTTTCTGTAAACAACTCGGCCTTTAATGGTTTCAGATAGTCCTATCCTTTTGTTTCAGATACATGTTAAATATGAATATGGTTCAATAGTCATTTCATAGTTTAACAATTATGTTTCTCGCATATGTATTGATCAAGATTACCAAATGTAAAAAGAATCATCTTTACTACACTTTGGATGTGGCCACACATACATCTGATCAACCCAACGAGGGGCCCAGTAAGTATCTAACTCCCATACATGTGGAGGAACAAATTTTATTTTAACTACAAGTGTCCGTCATGTACTTCAAAACACTTCTGAAAATAGCCCTTATAACTACCTTTTGACAGACTAGTGGTAGGCTTATGATCAAGAAATGCTATCCATACATGCAAAACCTGCTTGCATCTCAAGTGTAAGGATAAACATAACTTTCACCATGTGTGTAATGCACCCAATGACGCCGATCCATAAAGTGATTATCACACGGTGGAGATCCAATATTCAACCTCATTGAAGAACATGCGAAGTTGGCAGAATCATCTTTACATATTCTCCAGAATATAACCAAACACTCACATTTACCTTGTCTTAACAATATTCCCATATTGTTAACTGGTAATGGACATGGTTTAGAATGCTACAAGTCATTCATGGATTTAAACATGCAAATATAGAACACATTAGTATAAATAAAAACGATCATACCACGTATGTCAATTCATTGTTTAATACAACTACTTACAGTTTCATTATCCAAATACCAAATAAGATCAGTGCATGACGATCCTAGTTAAGTACTTATGTCTTATCTACAACAATCACAATTAGTGGTAAGGCATAGGTTCCATGAACAAATCAACTAGGTCATGATCTTTTGGGACTTTGAGAATACTTATTTAAAATTTTTACAAATAGTGAAAAACTTTGAATAATTATGATGATTGTTATTTTGTAAGTGTGCACTCGCTTATAAGTATAACTTATATGAGTCTAATTACATTACATTCCATAAGATGTATGATATACACAAAACATCCTAATGGAGACAGTCATCTCAACAGTTTTCAAACTGTAAAGTATTCTTATTCTTTTAATATAGTATTATGCAACTATGCTTTTAAACCAAGCATATGTAGCCAACAATGCTATCATATAAAATAAAAACTTGCTTCTACAAAGATTAAGTATCATCTCAATTAAAACAAGCACTAGTGTATGCAAAAAATACTATGCTAAACCACTTTAAATTCTGAACACTTCTTAAATAATGTTTCGATATCACACAAACCCAAGGTTTGTTGATCATAATGATCTTACTATGATTATCACAATGTGTATCATAATGTAAGCTTCATTATTATTCTAGAATGAATTTCCTATTTAAACATTAAACCGAAATGTTCCTTCTAATATCTTTCAATTAGATTTTCCTTTTAATATCTTTCAATTAGATTTTCCTTCTGATTTCTTTCAATGGAGATTTGATTGTTGTCAAATCATTTGTCAAATCATTTAACACGCATGCAAATGATAAAACTTATCTCACACACAATATGATGTACATAATGAATCTTTTAGTGGGACTTAAGGTTTCCATTCATGTGTTCAATCTCACCAAGTAAGATAGATCATTCGAGTTTCACTCAATGATATTTTATATTGTATTCGGACTTAATTCACCTCATATGTTCAACGCATTAAACATATCAGTCCAAGGTTACATGTTTTATTTCCTAAAATACTTACAAGAAACTTTATTCCAATCTAAAGGATAAAATCTAACTTAGATAAATAAATTGTTTCTAATTATGTTCAATAACATAATCTATTTTAGAAAAGTAAAAACAATTTTACTCCCACTAGCTTTAAGATGTACTCATGAGATATTTTATTTATAATTAAAAATCAAATCCAACAAGTGATTCATTTAACAATTAAACTTAGTATTATGCTCATTAGATGCGCGCCTATTAATCCATGCTTGGATTCTAGCATTTTTGTATACTTTCTAAAGATTTATTGGATTCATAAAACTTTATTTGATTTCATATCGTCATCGCAAGGTAATCAATTAATAAGGAGTTCTTGTAATCCAACTTGTTATATTTCTTTCTAAGAAAACAAGTATGACAATTCTATCATCTTTATATATTTAAAGTTCGTAAATGGGGAAGTTTTAACCATATTCAATTTCTTGAGAATGAATATTACGTCATTTGACGTGCAATAAATATGTATACAAAAAATTGTTCTTATGATTCTTTTCTAAAAGGAAACTCATTCAAACCTAATAGGTTAAAGATAAAATAAACTCTAAGAATATGATTATCTCCTTTAGGACATCATTTCTTCATTCATAGTCTTAGAGTCATTCATTAAATCCAAGATTTAATAATGCATCTCCTATGGTTGGCAGGTTCATAATGATCCTCTAACTCATAATCCTCACCATTGATATAGAAACATATCATGAGGTATCCATGCGGATCTATGAATATGAGTAATCGTTATTCTAAGGTTCATCATTTTCATGTTTATCCTTAGTATGACATTCACTGGTGCGTTTAGAAGGTTTATGTATCTTCTTCTTGAAGTAATTCAAGACCTACAATACTCTCACTCGCTTCTTGTACATTTGAGACTATTATCAAATAACTCAGCATGACGAGCACCAGAAACTTTGTTCTCGTGTGGGTGTAGAAATAGCATCCCATCGTTTTCTTTGTGTATCTAACAAAATACACTTAACAGTTCTAGGTATTTGTCAATAAGAATCTCCAAGAGATTTTTACCAAATTTAGAACTTCAATCAAGATATAATGAGATACATCTCATTTATCTTAATTAACCTTCTAGGTTGGAGTCTAATTGGGTATATCTATGACATACTCAAATATCTAACCTTGATCTCTTTTAGAAGTTAAATAAATTAAGGTTATCATGAATCAAATAATATCAATATATAGTTTGATTACCCTTGTTGAACATACCATAAAATGTGGTACTCCAGTAAGATTGATCTTATTATACCAACTTCAGTTAAAACGTAATGGTATCAATAGTATATCTATGCCAATTGCATCCTTTTATAAGTCCTTGATCAAGTCAATGACTTAATGTGTATGTACTCACAAGTAGACATAAACATCCAATACATTACTATTCGTTATAAGTCTTTGACCAACTCAATGACTCCATGTACATGTCTTTAACAGGAAGACATAACAGGATAACATTTTACTTTACGTTATAAGTCTTTTTACAAGTAAAGGACTTAATGTACATGTCTTTAACTGGAAGACATAACAATTATTAAACAAAAGTACATTAATAGTAAGTTCAAGTTAATTTCAAACTCTAAGTTTATGATTTCCAAGAAAACATAATCATGTAGCTTATCTTTTTATCTTGACACATTCTCTTAATAGGGTTACATACATTAAATGTGTATGAGTCCTAGTAGAGTAATAGTGTTTTTACTTTGCAGTCAAGAAATCATTAGTCATATTGTTCTAAGTTGTTCCTTGCACAAAATAAAGATTTCTCCTACTTGCGCATGATACAACTTCTTAGCATAAAACAACACCACACTAGTTAGTTTGTTTATATTAACAATATGGCAGTGTCAATCTCATAGCTAGTGTATATATATAGAAATCCATCTATTAATAAGGAATCATGCATAACTATCAAAGATAACATTTAATGGAAGCGACATCTCAAAGGCAACAAGTTATATAAGATAATACACGGTGATTCTTTACTAAATAAAGATGTTTCACACTTGGAAAGTAATTTATTATTTCAAGCCAAGCCATAGATACAATAAGATGTCTATGAGGTAAACACCTCATAACTCCTATTGAATTTGACAACATTGCAAGTTTGTCCTATATTCATAAAATGCATTACTTCCACTAGATCTGACAACAGTGTGAGTGTTCCGTCATTAGTGAAAAGTAAGTTGCAATTTATCTTTCCATTATTGAATATTTACACATTATTGCTAGTGTGAGTCACATGGACTAGTAAACAAGTACTTAGATATTCAAAGAAGTGTGTTCAAGTTCTAGCCAACTTAGCTACTTATTAACTTGAAAAATTAGCATGCAATTCCTCTTTTATCGGCTCACTTTACCTCAAGGGTGTGCAGTGTTTCTTACTGATTTAAGGAAACAACTATAGACACAAGTTCTTTAGTTATTGCCTTTTATAGTATTGCGGTGATATTTTCGTCTTCCAATCAAACCTCATAAATATGTCTTGTTTACAACAATATATTTTAATCTTGGTAGCTATAGACCCAAGTTCTTTAGTTATCCAAGTTTCTTATTATGATTCAAAGATTTCAAAACCGAAAAAGGATATTAAAGCAATCTTGAAAGAATAAGAAGTCCAATTAACTTAACATGAAGTTTGGTATGAGTTCGATTAGAATTTAGGATAATTTTTCCTATTATAACTTTTTCTGCAAGTAAAAAGTATAGGAAATAGTCTTATTTTCCTAAAGAAAATAGATACAGTTTGTCTTCAACAAGTAAGAGAAAACTTCTTTACGGTATATGTTGCATAAATACATTAAAATAACTTGCAAAGTTCATTTTCAGTATTTTCAATAATTCATTCCTTAAAAATTAACTACCCGCGTTTATATTTAAATAAACAATTAATTTTTATAAGCGTCTAAGATCCAACTTGACGTTGTACCATTAATGCAATTGATCTACTAGAAATTGTGTAACTCAAAAGATAATCTGCGGGAGATAATTACCAACATATGTAACTCTTAGGTTTATGAGGCCCAAGGCATCATAATCCAGAATTATAATGTCAAGTGAGCATGTTTAACCCCATCGTATGCCTTAGGTCGAAGGTCTGACCAACCATACTCGATTAAGTCATCCAATACAAAATCTGTAATTTTACAGTCTCAGGTATGACCATACGATTGTTGTATTACCTTGTTTTGCAAATTCACCTAAGACTGTCTTAGAGTAAAAGAACAAACTCAAGTGATTTCATACTTGGATGGCAATGACTTAAATTTTAAGGGTATAAAAGTTTTGATAAAAACAAAGTTACCAAAATTGTGTATAAGGAAGCATGCATACAACCTTATAACACTAGTTATTTTAAAACATTTCCAATTTTGTTTTAAAAACTTTCTATAAATAGAAATCCCATAATTTTATAAACCACATTTCATTTATAATATTAGGGTTACCATGTTTACAATATTTTCTAGTATAAGTAACATTACTACGGATAAGGTTAAATTCCCCATGAGATATAATCAAATCCTAGATAGATACCAAACAGGATTTATTCCATCTTTAGTAATTACTACGACATACCATAAATATTGTTAAAACGTTTATGTAAAAATGTTTATTCTTGCATTGTTTCGTCGCGGGTTCTCTTGCGGAAACCACGAAACCCATACGTTATAGAACGTTGCAAGAATTTTAACAAATTTACGTATATAGTCCATGATTTAGCAAAGTATACATATCAATATATGGTACAATAAGCATTTTAATCATGTACTTTTAGTTCATATTAATTTTTGAAAATCATTTTTGCATAATTATAAAACGCCACAAATATAAAACATGCAAAACATATTAAGTAAAATTAATCTTACTAAACTAGAATCACTTACGCAATTAAAACAATAATTTAACAAAAGTCTTCTCATTTTTTTGCAATTAACCAATTAATTCACGTAATGATTTCATGCAAACACACATGCCATTTAACATATATATTAAGCTTAATAACCATGGTTTACAAGCACGTAATCCATGGTTGATAATTTATTACAAGATAAATAAGCAAGAATATATATATTAAATAATGTAAAAACTTTCAATATTTTGTTTCTTTATTTTAGGTGATATTTAGGACAATATATTTCACTAAATAATTTTCTAAATAAGATTTCACATAAAAAAAGGCAAGTAAATATTCATTTACCATACTTATGTGATATTTTAGGACAAAATATTTTACAAAATAATTTTCTAAAAAAAGATATCACATAAAAGGAAAATAATATTTGCAAAATATGTAGCATATTTAATTTTCATATTTTATGTGATCTTTAAGAGGAATAGATTTCACTAAATAAATTCATAAAATAGTTTTCACATAAAAGGGTAAGAAATATATTCCAAATATGCATTTTTTCTGTTTTTTATGTAATTATAAAGCTATATTAACTGGCTCGTGATGCCACTATTGGAAATCGTTATCTAAAATAACCTAATATTACTTTAATATTTCGAGCTACGCTAAAAAGATCTAATTCATATAGTCACTTATAGTTAAACATAAACATTAAACAGGAAAACATACCGAATAGCAACAGCTGTGCAAGAACCGGAGACTTCTTCGAGTACAACGCATGTTTTGTAATACATGCGAAAAACAAACCTTAAGTTCCGAAAGTAAGTAACCCCAGATCAACACACTTACACGTCGAATCAAATCCACCCGAATGCTAGTTCCACGAACCAACTTCAAGATTACGTCAAGTAGATCGAACAAACAAAATTATCCCCAAGGGTTTTGCTTGGTTTGAAATCTGCTAGAGAAGGGGAAGAAAAGGGATGATTATTATGAGCTAGGGGATCCTCCTTATATAATAAATGATTTTAGGGGTTACCTAAATATTACGTAGTTTCTTGGAGAAAGCATAGCTCACAAACCCAATCCAATCCTTGGATCCTTCTAGGCCGGTCGAACTTACAACAACACCCCTTGGTGTTGACTTTTTGATTTTTTTAATATTTATGGTTAATTACATTTAATTACCCATTAATTAAAAAGCCTTATAGTTGATTATTCGTAAACGGACTAATTAACGACCGTTAGTATTCTATCGTTGAAATATTAATATACATAATAAATATACACTTATATTATTATATATATTAATCGAGTATTAATACATATATAATAAATATACGCTTATATTATTATATATACCAATAGAGTGATATCTATGTGTATAACGTGTGTGAACCCGTAGGCTCACGTATTTCCAACCGTATAATATCCGTATGACATGAGCACAAGCCAACAGTATCATCTACATCTTTTTCGCTTAATATCAATGGTAATATTCATGGTTATTTTAAAGGGAAGAGAGGGTTGAGACAGGGCAATCATCTTTCCCCTTATTTGTTCACATTGGTTATGGAGATCTTGACCCTTATCCTCAAAAGACGAGTTCGTTTATCAGACTCTTTTCGATACCATCGATATTGTGAAGAGGTCTAGATGATTAATGTGTGTTTTGCAGACGATCTGTTTATCTTTGCTCGGGGGGATGTTGAGTCGTCTCGTGTTATCATGGATTCTCTTGAGGAATTCAAGCTGACCTCGAGGCTTATTCCTAGCATTCCTAAGAGCACGCTTATTTCTGTAATGTTTTGCCTCATACTAAAATGGTCATTCTTAGTATTATGCCTTTTGCTGAAGGAGAACTCCCTGTCAAGTACCTTGAGGTTCCCTTTATCTCTTCGGGGCTTTTAAATAGGGATTGTAAGATCCTTGTCGAAAAAGCAAAGAATAGAATTGGGGATTGGAAAAACAAGTCCCTATATTTTGCAGGAAGGCTTCAGCTTTGTAAGTCTGTTATCTGTTATATGCATGTTTTTTGGGCTTCGGTGCTTATAATACCGAAAGGTATTATCTATGATATCCATCAGCTTATCCGCGGGTTTCTTTGGTGTAATGGAGAGTTAAAACGCGGAAAATCTAAAATTTCTTGAGAGGATACATGTCTTCCTAAATGTGAGGGAGGTCTTGGTCTTCGTAACCTTGAAGTTTTTAACTTTGCATTAATGACCACACACATTTGGAATATCGTCTCTTCTAAGGAATCCGTATGGGTCTGATGGATACACACTTATAAATTGAGAGGTCGAACCATTTGGGATGTTCCGGTTAGAGACAAGATGAGTTGGGATTGGCGAAAGCTTCTTCAACTTTGAGATATAACGAGACCCTTCTTTTGGGTCAAACTGGGTAATAGCAGCTCTACTTCTTTATGGTATGATAATTGGTGTTCTTATTATCCTCTTATTAACTATCTCACCCTGAGAGACATTACTAGAGAAGGTTTCCAACTAACGAACACCGTGGCTGATTTGTTTACAAATGGGACATGGGCTTGGCCTCAATCGTAGCTCCTCAAAGCCCCGGACTTAGGTCTTATTAACACTCTATCCCTTAACGTTTTACAACCTGATTTGAGACAATGGCGCGATCGAAATGGTAACTTCTCTCCATTTTTTGTTGCTAAAGCATGGGACGCTATTAGGCCGCGTGGGAACAAGGTAGAATGGTTCCGGATTGTTTGGTTTTCGCATAATATTCCTCGTCATGCCTTCCATCTATGGTTGGTTATGAGGAATGGTCTTAAAATATACGATAAAATGAGGCTATGGGATGTCTGTGGCAACACTGACTTAAACCTGCTTCGTTGTGCTCTTTGTGATAATCTGCCGGACTCGCATTCTCATCTTTTCTTTGAATGCACTTTCTCGGCAAAAGTCTGAAGTTATGTTCGTGAGCTTGCAGGTAGGGATTTGGTGCCCCGGTTTTGCAGGACATTCTTCTATACCTTCAACCAATGGGAAACAAAAGGACGTCTATAAGTGTTTTCGGTAAGCTCATATTGGATGCTTCAGCATATTTTATATGGATGGAGCGTAACAATAGAACTTTCAAGAATACTAAAAGATCATCGGGAGACGTTCGTGACATCATCATGGTTACAGTGTGGTTAAAGCTATTTTCTCTCCGTTTTAAGAATACTGCTATGGTGAGGCATTTGCTTGAACGATGAAAGATGCCTAATAATTTTAGGCTTTATGGAAACTGATGTTTTTTCTCATGAGTGACGTTATTCTTTCTGTTTTAGCTTTCATGGAAGATCTCGGCAAAGTTGGTTTCTCGAGTCAGAAGTGAGAGTTGTACTCTTTTTTCCTTCTTCAAGGTTTTTCCCATTGGGTTTTTTTTGGGAAGGTTTTTTAATAAGGCAATCTCACTTGAAGTATTATCCCCTGTATGTTTGGCTTCTTGATATTTTGGTGTGGAGATTTTTTAGATCAAATCGGGATGATCCTTAATTTGTTTTTTGGTTGTAACCCTTTACCCAAAAAAATGCTAACAATACTTGTTATATGGCGTATACCTTATATCCATACGAATCCCTTTCAAGCCTGAAATAATGGCAAAAGCAAACAATGATAATTCAAAAAATTAGCAGAAGTCATTTATAAGCAAATGAAGACAAATTAGCACTCGTTTGTATTTTTAAAAACTAAATAGTTTCGTTTTGGGAACTTCTAATTCTAAGAACTTATTTGTTATCTGCTAATATTGATTTGGGACTACCATTTCTTGTTTTATTTACATGCGGCCATGCATGGGGAATTTTCTTACTTGTTAGATTTCCCGTTCTAGGATACAACTTTAATTATCACAACTCGGAGAAAATTGTAGAGAACCATGTATACTTTTATTAAAATAAAATTATATTACAATTAATAAATAATTAACAGAAAATAAAACAGACAGAATGGGGCAGAAGCAGAAGACAGACACTATGAACGATAAATAAAGAAATCAGTAAAAGATTGCGGAACGAGGCACGTGTTGGACACGCTTCCCTTAAAACAGATTTGTCGTCTGTCTCCCAGGGTACAACGTTCAAAGCTGTTGTACAGCCGGACCTGACAAACTTGCCTAAAAGGATTGCAGGAACTTGGTTGCTATGGTGCTTTTATATTTTGGTTGTGTCTAAAATGAATGAGACTAGACCTCTATTTATAGTGAAAACGTTGTCTTGTTTTCCAAGATAAATAGCTGCCCAACTTAAGCAAATCATTTATTAACGCAAACGATTTGCATATCTTTTAATGACACAAAATATTATGTACAAACTTATTTGATAAGTTTAAATCTATTTCTAAAATAGATTTTCAGAAAACTGGAAAGAACCCGAATCACACATTCCCACTTTACATTTTGGGCGATGTGGGATACTTCCATTCCCATATTTTGTGTTTCACGTGTCCCACTTTGAGACACAATATCTCATTCATATTAACTATATTTTGGACATACGTTAGCTCGTTGCGAAGCACTCTTCAAAGAGAACACAACTTACAAGCTAATATAAATATATATAACATATACATATATTAAAGAGTAATGTCCAAAGTTTGCAAAAACACATTTTATCAAACTATTTTTCCAACAAAAATTACACTAAACAATGGACATGTTTAATGGCTGTGTCATTTGGCGGTATGGTGGCCAAATTGACGCGAGGGTGTGTGTAAAAGATGAGTATAAAGAAGGAAAGAAAAATGTGAATTTTTTCCAAAATGAAGGCTTGTGATTTGTTCTCCGTATTTTAAATTTTGGATGGCGTATACAACCAAAATGCATTTTATATAGTACTAGTTTCATACCCATGTAATACACCGGCTTTTTAAATATTTATTTCAAATAATTATTAATTCTAATTAATTAATAATATGCTACTGTATGTATTAGAGCGGTGGGAACAGTGGTGCTGTTCGGCTCGTGCCGTTCTTAAAAAGTGATGCAACGTCAGCTAAATGCTGAACGGCACTAGAAATTAAACGGCACCACATTTGCTGGGGCATCTGTTGGCATCATATTTTCTGATGCTGTTGGCCAATTTTTTTTTTTTTCAATTATATAAAATAAAACATACATTATATAACTAAAATAAATTATTTTTTCACTATGAGGGACTAATAATATCAACTTATATAACAATAAGGGTTAAAAAAATTAAACTTTTTTTTGGGTCGTCTTCTTCCCGTGGTTCTTCCCACCATTAACACAAAAACACATTCACACACACATAAACACATACATAAACACACACATAAACACACAACAAACACATAAAAAAAAAATAGAACCGCATGGGTTGTTAAGAATGGCGCTAGACCGAACGACGCGAGCACTGGAGTCGTGCGCCGTTCGTTCGGCTTGCGCCGTTCTTTGGCACAAATGGCACGACCGCTCCCCCGTCTCTTAAGCATCAATTGATTGAGTTAATCTTTTAAGCATCATCCGACTGAAGTTTGTATAACTTTACAAAAGGCCCTTTGAGTCTTCAGAGTAACTACTAACTAATTGTTTTCAACCTGAACCACGCATCCTTCTCCAAACTTGTTTGAAAGCATATAAGCGATATGTTCTACAAAAACTACTCTTCTAATTAAACCAGCTCACAAGCAGTCGTTGTGTCTTCAAGGTAGTTTAATTAAGACCCTTGTAGAATAACAATAGTTATAGTTAACTTTTTCGTAGCCAAGTTTCAAAGTAATTCCTACACCTAAGGCCAAAGGTATAATATTTGATTGCACAGAGAGCATCGGATAATGAACCCAAATCATTAAACCACTAAATATGTCTTGTACTAATTAGTAGAAAACGCAACACCTTGGAGCATCACTACGTGGTTTATAAAAAAAGTTTATTAAGAATTATAAACCAAATATATTATGAGAATTCCATTTCAAGCTATGTGGCATAAGAGGGTCTAGAATATTAAACTCAATTTTCATAATTTAATTGCATTTGAGTTTATGTGGGGATGTTTATAAAATTTAAAAAAGGTTTAGACAATCGAGGAGTAGGTATATAACAAGAAATAATGTCAAAAATTTATATCAATAACACTATATAAAAACTCTAGAAAGGTTTTTAACAATGAGATGCCCACATTTAAAGTAAATATATAATTCCCACATCAACGCGCGACCAATGCTTAAAAAAAACACCAACATCTATGATAAAAGAAACACCGCCCCGCAGCAACGCGCGATCAACTATGCTTGTTTATTATCATAGGTCGTACATGAGTCATGTATGAATGGTATGATGCATAGAAAGATTACAAAAATTTATTCACATAAAAATATTGGATCACCTCTAATATCATAATCTAAAAGTAAGAGTTAAGTAGATAGATCGTCCTTGTGGTTGTCCTGAAATTGCAGGTTCCGTCTTAAAAGTTCCGAAATTACACTGATCATCCATGTAGTTGTTCATTTTGAGTTGACCGGTCCTTTGACCCTAACTCCATCTATTTTTTCGTTATCTTTTTGTTTCATTAGGGGTATTTTTAGCTGATCACATTAATTGACACCTAATAAACCACAGGGACCATTTATTCCACATCTTCATCTTCATCTTCACCACTACCATCCACCACTCTCCTACCACCATCTAATGAACTCGTAAAAAATGAACTCATCAAACTGAAATCAACAACAACAATCCAAACTCACCACCATCAATTTGTTATTAGAAACTCCCCCAATTTGGAGAAAATTAAGCTAGAGGTAAATAGCATATGTCTATGGTGTATCCTTTTTTTTGTTTCTTATGACAATACACATTAACATAAGCAATACCACAGGGACGATCGTTTGAATTAAAGTCGTACCTTTTTATTCATTTTTCGCCGTGCTATAGTTAAAAAAAGACTAAGTAACCGGTCTCTTTTAATCCTATTTATGTCACTGAGGGTTGTGGGTCAGCGAGTTTATGGTCCAGGACAAGGCTCAAGTTGTGATGTTTAGATTGTTGCAAAAACTATTTGGGCTATGGTTAGCAGGTGGTGGAGGGTTGTAGTTTGATAGTTTGAGTTTCAAGGGTCGCGGGTGTTTGAGGGTCTTGATTCGGTGGTCGTGGTTGAGCAGGTGAGAAGGGTTGTGGTTTGGGTATGGGAGGGTTGTGATTTGGGTATTGGAGGGTCGTGGTCGTTTTTGGCATATTTTGAGGGTCGTTCAGATTGGTTAAGCAGGGTAAGGGTGAGATAGTTGTCTTGTGGTTTGGTGACCTTGTGGTTGATCGAGGTTGGTGTCGTTGTGGTTGAGTTTTGATGGTAGTTAAAAGATAGTGTTAGCAAGGGTCTTGGATCGGTAAAGGTGATGGTTGTTACAGTACATGGCAGTCTTACTTTATCAGGAATTTTCTCCGACAACCGACTAGACATATTGTTGTGCCACCATTGGTAAGATTATTTGGTTGGAACTGTTTGGATAAGGTTACGGGTCGTATCAGGTTGACCCGACTGATAAAGAACAAATTTTGTAACACCCCCAAAAATGTGTCGCAGCGAAAATATGTCCGGGGGCGTTACTTCATAATACAACAGCACAAGATACAAGAGAACGACCTCTAAATGTGTCGTTTGAAAAGTAATCTCGTTGATTTTCTTGAAATTGATATAACATTTGTCCCATAATTGCATCACAATGAAAAGCTTGAAAGCAATACAACGAGATTTGATCATTTGTATGTAAGTAGAAATCCATGAATGAAATCTTGTCAATTTAGACTCCAATGCACATCAAGTAAGCCAAGCATCTAATTCACCTGAGAAAAACATGCTTAAAAGGGTCAACATAAAGTTGGTGAGTTCATAGGTTTGTTTAAGTATAAATGTTGCACCAAAGATTTGCAAAGTGTGTGTAACCATTTCAACCCTTATAATAGTCACCAAATTGTACGTATGAAAGTTGGACCGCAATTGTTCAAAGTATGCATGATAATTAAAACTATCACGAAATGTTTCAAGTATGTATTGCCCAATGAGTGATTACGATTACTCTAAGTTCATGAAACCGATGCACTATGTACCCATCGTAGGTGTCCCCTCCAAGAACACCCGGGCAGTAATGAAAACCATATGTACCCATCGCAGGTGTCCCCTCCAAGAACACCCGGGCATTAATGAATATGTACCCCTCACATGTGTCCCCTCCAAGAACACCCAGGCAGTAATGAATATGTACGCCTCGCAGGTGTCCCCTCCAAGAACACCCAGGAATTTACTTGTAGTCATCCGTTCAATCCGCTTAAGCTAATCCGTAATCATTTCAAAAGTAAAGTATGTATTTGTGACCAAAAATGAAGCCAAGTTATGTATCTCATAGCGAGCTATGTAAATGAGTGTGTAAACCAATTTGTATCAACCATGTAAATGCATTTGCAAACAAGCATGTTCTCACCCGAAAAATATATGTAAAACAAGTAAAACATGGGGTTATAAACTCACATCGATGTTGAAGAACGTTTGGCAGAATTACACATATAAAGCACAACACAAACAGAAATCAGAACGGCTCGACCAAAAAGTTGTGGTTTATCTTAACGGTTATATCCTACTAGCCTAAGATAATGTATTTGGGTTTTCTGATGAATGAGTACATCAACGCGACACGTTGATAAAAGATTTAGATTTAAAGTTGTAATAGCTTGGTGGTTGGTTAAATAAATAAATCAAAAAGTAAACGCAAGGTGTGTAATATATTCCGTATATATTACATAATGAAAAATGACCGAGTATATCATTCATACCGTGAATTATATAACAAGATACACAACAAAAAGAATAACTCGAAGCGTATATAATACGCTACATGTGTTACATCTAAAAGGTGACAATTGAAATAAAATGGTCTAATTATATAATACTTTCTGGGTATTATATAAGAAAGATGATATAAATAAAAGAAACTAAATAATTCGACACGCGCCCGAATATCACCAAATGATTAAATAAAAAGTTTCTTTATAAAAATAAACGCACGTTTAAAGTTGCGGATTAGATAAATGAAATCTCTAAAATTATAGCTTACGTTTGATTACCGGTTCTTCACGATCTAATAATTCTTAAGGCATTTAATTCGTCCTTTTAAGGATAATAAGTAAAGTATGATTTATAAAAGTTTACTAAGAGTAGCGATTTATAAAAATCTCAGCATGACCTGTTCGTTTATTTAACGTTTTCCATTTTTACAAAACTCAATGCTTTTCCTTTTTAAATCAATCCGTATTGCAAACACCCGCGTGTTTTAATATATATATATATATATATATATATATATATATATATATTGTATATATATATATATATATATATATATATATATATATATATATATATATCTAAACTCAACAAAATAATAAATATCACATTTATTTAACCAATTAACCACCATTGTATCCGGTTTTATATTTATAAATCTTACGATATATTTATTTGTCGACTTATATAAACCAAACACGCCCTAATAGTTCTTTTGAACCAAACGCACCCTCTCTGTGAATCTATTAAGCCAAATGCACCCTATGTGGTATTACTGCTAACCCAAACGCACCCTTACGGTTTTTCTGCCAACCCAAACGCTCCCTATGGTTTTTCTGTTAACCCAAACGCTCCCTATGGTTTTTCTGTTAACCCAAACGCCCCTAACTACACAACCAAACGCCCCTAACTGCACAACCAAACGCTCCTCACTGCACAACCAAACGCATCCTTATGGTGTTTTAAAACCAAACGCACCCTTTTGGGTGTTTATAACAACCAAACGCACCCCTGTTGGTGCTTCTGAAAACCACACGCACCCTTTTTGGGTTGAGGAACCCAACACACCCATGGTGGGGATGGCGGTTGTGGTGGGGAGATGATGATGATGGTGTTGTGATGGTGGCGTGGTGGTAGTGGATGTAACACCCCCAAAATCTGGTAACGCAGCGGAATAGTAACATTAGGGTGCTACTTCAGGGCACAAAACACAAGTCACAGAAAACGACTTCAAAAGAGACGTTTAAATAGATTTCACATTCGATATATTAAAATCAGAGTTTACAAAGGATCCCATTTATAATGCAATAGAAACATTTTGTTTAAAACGTTTGTCGAACGGTATACAAGTTATTAAGCCTTCAAAAACATATCCGCGCGACTCAAATGCTCCCAATGCTCCACTAGCAAATAATAACCTGAGAAAATACATGCTAAAACGTCAACAATAATGTTGGTGAATTCATAGGTTTAAGTAAAAGCAGTGTTGAAATAATTTAAGTAAATTTTCAGAAGAAGAGTAGCGTTACGGCATTTCAAAGTGTTATTTCCGAAATCCAAGTAGTGATTCAGTAAATCAAGAAGTATTTAAAAGTGGACCACAAGACTTAAGTAATGGTGGACTAAGTACGTATTCCGAAGTCCAAAACAAGTAAGGTAGACAAGAGAAACAAATTCACCAAGTCTAATTATAATCCTCGATTATTTATTGCTCATAAGATCATGACCCCGAAGCCTTAACTGTCTGTCTGCCCCAAATAGGTAGGGTGTCTGCCAAAACAGCCTACAGTTCTCTAAATGTTAAATGCACCATGATCAACTTGTGACCAGAAATTCCAGGTGGGGATTGTTAGTCCCGATAGATCTATCCACAACACTAGCGCTTACAATAGTGGTAATTGACGGTTCATGATATGGTAGGGACTAGTTGCTATAGTAGTCAACTAGGCAATATATTTCAGGCTACCAATTCTGGATAGCATACAGTTTAAAACACTTGTGTCCGTAGTAAAACAATCATGTTGTTTCATACAATTCACGGTTTCAAATATAGGTATTCAACGATCTTTAAATCATATATAAAAAATCAAGCTTTGGTAAAATAGTCATGTAATGCTATGTTAGTAGAAATCAATAAGTTTACCGTTGTAAAACGAGCATGTATTCCCCTCGCGGGTTTATAAAACATTGAAAAGATTTTGAATGCGAGACTATGATTCTCTCCTTGATCAATCGATCACGAGTCAAACTAAATCCGAATACAAACTATGCAGCTCAACGTCTTGTTCACGACCATATAATTATGTTCGCTCGATTACATTACGTACAATATTACGTGCAAGATGCGTACTCCTTACGACGAAAAATTTAATATATATTTATATTTGAATGCATTATTGTTTGTGTTGAAGAAATCCACTTGCCGCTGTTCTAACCTTTAACCTTAGTATATTTTATATATCACTATTTTTCCATCCAAATCATATACTATTTTTCATTTTATTGAGATCATTTCTATTTTTCGGAAAGTTTCTATTTTTAGAAAGTTACTATCTTCGAAAGTTACCCCTTTTTATACTTTCTAGTTTAGGAAGCGACAAAAGGTTTCAAAAATAATTACTTACGATTGTATATTATTCGTTATTATTTTATAAACCGTGAAATCTCTTCATAGTTTTCGTTATCGTTACTAATGTCTTGTTGACTTTTACGTTTTACTTTTTTAATAAAAGTTATTCCGAACAACCTTTCGTGTTTAGTCCGAAGGCCGATTTCGGACCCGATAAGTGCTAAAACATCAAATTAATAAATCTGATCAGATTTATTTATATACTTCGAAATGGGCCATTTTCTACTAAGTGATATATCGAATCTAGCTCAGTTTCTTCCGTTATTGGGAGTTAGAAGTCCCATTTTATATCAAAACGTCACGTCTAGATAGCTTTAATATATTTCATAAACAAAAAATCCTAACTTTTCAAAAATCGCGAAACCCCAAAACATAGGTACTGGTTTTCTTGGTCAAAACGGAAGATACAAATGCGTTAAAATAGTTTTCGACCAAAAACTCAATCAAAATTGCATCCTATTATACCTTATAATTTCGTTCTAATCCTACTTTAATATCAATGTTCACATTACACTAAAGCCGCAACGTTCAAGTACACGTTTTCATCACATATATAAAAAAAATCGAATCAATGAACGAAACAATCGAAATAATAATAAAAGGAAGGCTCACAAAGCTATACGGAGCAAAGTCGGAAAAATAAAATGCACCCGTCTCGTCCCTTTTGTTCCTAGCCGCGGCTCACCACAACCCGAACCAAACCAAAATCAACTCAAATCAACCCAAGAAGTATATTATCCCACAAAATAATAAAATCCACACTCACCCTTGACCTCTCCTTGGCTCGAACCCGCGACCCAACACCCAAAACCCTTAAATAAATACCCTTGCTACTTGTATGCTTGCTTAGAAAAAAATATGAATTGTTTCTTGGTTTATAAGGTGGGACGTGGCTTGAAAGAGAGAAACAAAGGGATTTTGTATATTTTTGTTAGTGAAGTGAATGAGTTATGCATGAATATATCACAAGTGGTCAACAACACTATTGGATAGTCTAAGTCTTGCAAAGAAAAAGGAGGGTGACATTTTCTAAAGGAGGAAAAGAAGGAGACATGTTGGTTTAGCTATCTATATGTACTAGTTGCTAGAATATTTTGGAAAATCTTAAGAAAACAAATGGGTGTGTTTCTTGTCATTGGCTGCCGAATTTAGGGAAAAAAGAACCAAAATTTTGTGGTTTTAATTTTTATGGAAGGAACACCTTGATGGTTCCATTGTGTCTAGATGGGATGGTGCTCCCGGGTATGTCTAAATGTATTTAATTTGTGAAATGTAAACGCTTTACGTAACCCATAAAAATAAAATATAAAAAGTTTATGTTACTTTCGTAAAATAAAAATGCTTTTATCGTTGGTATAAGGTTCTCGTATAAGTAGGTCAATCGTCTTGTAAAATAATATTTATAAATTTAAACCTCATATAAATATTATATAAATGATTCTAATATGTTTCGCCAAATTTTTTATTAAAAACGAACCAACACTATTCATGTCAGGAAATACTGTATAAAAATCATATTTCTCTTGTTTTATTCGTTAAATGAAATTTTTTAGTTTCCGTGATTTAATTATGTAATAAGAATTAAAAGTAGACGCGCACGAGACTAAAAAAATAAATAGTGGAAAAATGACGAAATGAATGACATCGTAAAATGACCTGAAAATACGAAATGTTACAGTCTCCTCCAGTTAGAAGAGCCTTGTCCTCAAGGCTCAGGTTGCAACACCTGAAGAAGGTACGGGTTCAGAGAAGAGATGCGGAAATTTCTCTTGGATTTGTGTTGATGAAGAGGTGTAGGTTTTAAGGTGACTATTCTCAGCATGACATGGTCTTTCCTGAATGCTTCGGTAATCCAATATATGCCACCATAATATACATAGGTGGATGTGAAGGCTATGTTATATTCTGTGCGGCCAACACAGATGCAATGCTCATTTTCGTCAAAATAGTGTAATGTATGAAATGTTTCCAATAGTTTTATAACGAGATGAAATAGTTGATAAAGTGAACGTGGAATAACTCATAAGGTGACAACAAAATGATAGTAAAATGGTTTATAGGTTGACATCGAGATTGTTTGTAAAGTGATAGGTCATAACAAGTATAAAGAATATCCGAACAAACGCAGAAGTAGTCAAAGAAAATGAACGTAAAGAGTCGTGTTCTAAAGGTAGGTGCTCCAAGGTGACACGTATGAGGTGACACGTTAATTGTCGTACTCCCATCAACAGGAAGACTTCAAACGATGGATTACGAAACAACATATGCGATTGTGTGTGTGTAAGGGTCGAAGTGTTCAAATGACGCGCTGCTACGTCTGTAAAATAATCAGTGGAATTGACAAAATATGTCGGATTTCGATATTATCAAAAGGGAATAAAGTAAAGCCATAAAAAGTTCGAAGTTAATCGTGTGAGATCGAAAATAAAATAGCCCATATGTATAGGTATTCTTATATAATACCAGTATTGACGCTCCAGGGAGTAAACGAGAAATCAGGAAGTACGCGAAAATCAGAGTGATCAATATTTATATAACGGACCAATATAAGGTAAATAGTAAGATGTCATAGGATAGACGTAAGAGAGCGAAATCATAGTCAAGTATTAAATGCTCGTTACCCATGTAATAGAAGTAGAGATGCAAAAGAGAGCATATAAGTTACCTGGGAGCAAGCTCGCGCGGATATCGGATAAAATAAGGAGAGACTCTATATTTTGAAAAACATGGTCATAGTCTAGGTTTTGATTATACGACTAGTTCTCTATGACCTTGAGCTCTGATACCGCAATCTGTAAACACCCCAAAATCTGGTTTAAAGCAGCGGAATAGTAACATTGGGGTGCTTACTTCAGGGACAAAACACAAGTACAGGAAACGACCTCAAAGTGACGTTTAAAATAGATTTAACATTCGAATATTTAAATCAAAGTTTTTAACAAAGGTTCCCATTTATATGCAAGAGAAACATTTTGGTTTAAAACATTGTGTCGAAGGTATACAAGTTATTAAGCCTTCAAAAACTTTCCGCGCGACCTCAAATGTCCCAAATGCTCCACTAGCAAATTATACCTGAGAAAATACATGCTAAAACGTCAACAATAATGTTGGTGAATTCATAGGTTTAAGTAAAAGCAGTGTTGAAATAATTTAAGTAAATTTTCAGAAGAAGAGTAGCGTTACGGCATTTCAAAGTGTTATTTCCGAAATCCAAGTAGTGATTCAGTATCAAGAAAGTATTAAAAATGGACCACAAGACTTAAGTAATGGTGGAATAAGTATAAGGTATTTCCGAAGTTCCAAAACAAGTAAGGTTGACAAGAGAACAGATTCACAAAGGTCACATTATTATTATTGCCTAGACGCTCATGACCCCGAAGACTTAACTGTCTGTCTGCCCCAAAAATAGGATTGGGTGATATGGCATCAAAACAAGCTACAGTTTTCTAAATGTTTAATGCCTCCATGATCAACTTGTGACCAGAAATTCCAGGTGGGGATTGTTAGTCCCGATAGATCTATCCACAACACTAGCGCTTACAATAGTGGTAATTAACGGTTCATGATATAGTAGGGACTTAGATGGCACTGTGGTAACCTAGGCAATAATATTCAGGCAACAATCTGGATAGCATACAGTTTAAAACACTTGTGTCCGTAGTAAAACAATCATGTTGTTCAAAATTCACGATTTCAAATATAGGTATTCAACGAGGGTGACGTTTGCTAAAGGAGGAAAAGAAGGAGACATGTTGGTTTAGCTATCTATATGTACTAGTTGCTAGAATATTTTGGAAAATCTTAAGAAAACAAATGGGTGTGTTTCTTGTCCATGTGGCTGCCGAATTTAGGGGAAAAAGAACCAAAATTTTGTGTTTTAATATTTTATGGAAGGAACACTTGATGGATAATATGTCTAGCTAGGGATTGGTGCTCCCGGGTATGTCTAAATGTATTTAATTTGTGAAATGTAAACGCTTTACGTAACCCATAAAAATAAAATATAAAAAGTTTATTATTACTTTCGTAAAATATAAATGCTTTTATCGTTGGTATAAGGTTATCGTTTAAGTAGGTCAATCGTCTTGTAAAATAATATTTGTAAATTTAAACCTCATATAAATATTATATAAATGATTCTAATATGTTTCGCCAAAATTTTTATTAAAAACGAACAAACACTATTCATGTCAGGAAATAGTGTATAAAAATCATATTTCTCTTGTTTTATTCGTTAAATGAAATTTTTTAGTTTCCGAGATTTAATTATGTAATAAGAATTAAAAGTAGACGCGCACGAGACTAAAAAAATAAATAGTGGAAAAATCAGACGTGATGGTGATGGTGTCGATGGGTGGATGATGTCGATGAGGTTGGTGTCGTCGTGGTGGTGGTGTCGCGTGGGGTGGGGATGGATCGGTGGTGGTGATGTATTGACGTGGTGGTGATGTTGGTGTTGTTGTCGGCGTGGTGGTTCTTGGTGGTGATGATGTTGTAGCCACAGAGAATGAGAGTGGCGTGGAGTGGTGGCTGGTGTGGTCGGAAGTGGCCGGAAGCGGCGCCGGATATTTGGCCGGAAAAAAAAGAGGAGAATGAGGGAAGCTAGGTTAAAATGAGTTAACCTAAATGGTTTTCTCATATATATTCAAAGTATGAAAAAAAAATATAGCTAGTGTATAATACTTGAGGGGCTAATGGTGTAAATATTACTACAAGGACTGAAAGTATAGCTTTTATAAAATAATGGTTCAGGACCCGTTTAGGCGGGTTAACGGATGATTCAAAACACGAAACTTGCGTCATTGTTTTCCCAATAATTTTTCCTTCAAAATGAGTATTTACTTGACTATTATCTCCAAAAATATTTTATAAAGTTTATTTAAATTGTTTTTGTTAATTATAGTTACCATGATTAAACTTTGACCGAAAACTAAACTTAACTTTAACATTAGCTTTTAAAACAAACGTTTTTGAATAAAATGACAAATAATTTATTAAATATTTTTATTTAAATAAATTGTGATAATTAAATATAAATTTAATTATTTTTGTGTCGGTACGCGTTGTTTTCGTTTCTAAAATTTTGCGAGGGTATTTCGGTCATTTTCTGCTTGTTTTCGGGTCTCGGGCAAAACTAAAAAGTTGTCCGGAATGTCGTTTTACATCAAATTGCTTTAAGAATCCGAGTCGTGAAAACGTGATTTAGCGAATTTTTTTGATAAGTCAACATAGGAATAACATATATCTTCTTGTTTTCAAGTCAAATAAATTAGAAATAAATTTGCACATGAAAGATATGTAATAATAAATATGATTTATTATTTAAATATGTTCCGAAAAATTACCGTTTACGCGGTAATCGTTTTTATGTGACAATAAAAGATCAAAAGTCAAAAAGTCAAGTCGGACCCGAAAAGTCAAAGGGTAAAATAGTCATTTAAAATTCCAAAATTTGCCAGTTGTTACAAAGAATAAACACTTGGTTTTATCCCAAGGAGGTATTCGTGATACCCAGGCATAGGGTCGAATAATCTTCTTTGGAAAGTGATCACACGACTTCAAGTAACAGCTCAGGATTCATCCAACACGAGGATCATGCTACGGTGCATGATGGTCACATTGTTACTGAACCAGTTCAGAGGAAGGCTCCAGGTAATAATGGTAATACAGGTACTCGAAGGCAAGGAAGAAGTTGATATGTTACAAATGCAGAGGAGAAGGAACATGTGTAGGCAGTGTAAAGAACCCAGAGAAAGATGGACTACTCAGTATTTCAAAGATAAAGCTTTTACTGATGGAGCTAAAGAGAAAGGAGATGTCGTTAGATGCTGAAGCTGAAGCATTCCTCGCGATGTGGAATGCACCGCGCCATATGATCAATAGCTACTGATACAACAAAACAGGTTTCAAGCAATCTTGAGGTATAATGGTTTATATGACTGAGTTGGATGAAGGCCCAATGCTTTGTTGTTGTTAATGGCCAACTTGTCTTCCACTAGTAGCAAACCATCAATCAGTCAATGAGGTACACTCAAGACAATCAAATCTTTGATAATGTGGATTACAGATTCAGGAGATGCTCTGGTTAAGAACATTTAGACTCGATGCTGGATGAGATGATGACATACGATTACGTTTTATCATCAGTATCTTCTTGACACGATGCCAAAATGTCAACTGACGGTATCTGCTGTACACATTGATAAAGTTTCTATGATTGCCTCTTAATGTTTGCAAACCAACTAGACGGAACTATGCTAAGGTTAACCAGAAAAATGTTTTGTGAAATAGAGACCTTAAAAATGAGCTCTTTCAATCCAAGCAAGAAAATTATGTTCGTCTAGTTTTACCCACAAGGTCAAAATTGATCTGGAAAAACAAAGTTAGACTGGGAACAAGCCCTAGTGATTCAGCGTAATAGCGTATGGAACTTGTGAGAAGAAAACGATTTGCTTAAAGTCATTTTCAGGAATGGAAAAAAATCAATAGCATTTTTACAATCTGAAAAGGAAAAGATTTTAATCTGAGAAAGGAAACTAGCAGATAGTATCTAGATGAAATAGTTGTGTTTAAAAAAGCTAACAAAGTTGGAATGAGATATGTTGCAAAGATTTAACATGCCACACAAACTATTCCCATGCTTTCCAAGAAACCTAAAGGCAAACGACTGACTTGCACAGGAATCCTATGGCACCCGTAACCAGGTCTAGGTTATATGGCAAGGTGCTCAACTGTTTTGTTGATGCTGAATAACCCTCTTTCACTCCCATCTCACCACCCCGTTAGGATATGGGATAGTGAAGATGGTCTTGGTTCACCAAGTTGTTAGCATGAAAAAGTTGGAACGAAAAAAGGGCTTGTTGACCCCGCAAAACGACTTCTATGCCAAAGCATAATGCCGATTTTGTTCGTTCTATCAGAAGGATTTATATGTGTGTCAGGCGTATTGGCTTCTGCCTACTGAAATTGCTAGTCAAGCTAGTAATCAGCACACCTTGTACTCCTTTGTTTTGTTCGTAAAAAGTCGTAACTCCAGTCAGGTTTTGGCCAGTCTTCGAAAAGTTAATGACATGTTTTTCCTCAACTCGAAGGTATCATAAAAGAAAGAACAACACAAAAACCGGACTATGTTTCTGATTGGTGTTTTGATTATGCAAAACAGTTTGGATTGAAAAACAACTGGTTACCATTTTACGACCATTTCAATACATATCCAACTGCTCATGTTAATTTTCAAAGTGATTAAAGAGGAATTGAGCAAAATTTTTTTTGATGAATTGGAGCGGAATATGAACAATGGTTTTGATACATGAACCTGATCCATAGAGAGAAAATTCTTTTAATCATAAATGAATTGCTGATTGTGAGTATTTAGAAAAATGATATCTGCTTTTTGTGCTTAATTCCGATATGTTGTGCCACCCTAGTTCGAACTGTTTGTAAAGATCTTAGATTGCATGCGATAGGGCAAAACACACTAATGTTCTTGAACTTGAAGCGAGGATTCAAAACAGAAACAGCTAATTATGATTTGAGAAACGGTTTTGATTTCTCGAACAGAATTATGTTAGTTTTTACAACTTATATTTCAAAAATAAAACAGTGCATAGAACACTTCGAGTGCATCACATGCAATTTTTGAAATTATACATGTTAAGACAACAGTTCAAAGGGAAAGATGACATGATTCAGGAATTTAGTTATGTCAGACATCATCATGAAGGTGTTGAATGTGGTTCCATGAAGGTAGTTGTGACCAACAGCGTTTGACACTGACAGAATCAGTTGAAAGATACGATTACCTCCCTTAGATTCAGCTAGATGGCCTTAAGGTATGAAATCGTATGAGTATGAAACAGGGACGGTATGATGAATACTGTCAAAGGCGATACTCACGCACGTACAGCTACACTGAAAAGCTTAGTGGCCTTCATGCTGAGAATACCAAGCTGAAAGCCCAGTGACCTGGTAAACAAGTAGTGGAACTTAACCTCTGGACACCATAAGTGCTTGCTCGGGAATGTACAACTTAGGTTTAGTATATTTCCACACCCAAACGTGCCTAACTGGTTAAACCAACCCGGTACGTAGAAGAGCAAGTAACTTTCAGCTGAACCCCAGACCTTATAACCAATCATAAACCAGTAGTGAATCTAAATAAGCAAACTTAGTGTGTGTGCCTATGTCTACAGGAGTTGTAAAAAACCCATTTGGAGCCAGCAAAAAAATGTGCCTAAGAGAGCCCTCGGAATCATAGATAATTGGGTTAAGAGGTGCGAACGGCAGAAAGTAGAAGCCACAAGGGACTTTGAATAAAAGAATCGTGTTGTTGATTCTAATTTGCTGTTAAAACATTATGTTTCTGTTTCAAAGTCTGAACAATGTTTGTGGTGCATGTAAAAGATCTTTGGTTTTTGCTATCTATGATTGTTTGGTTATGTGTGATTGGTTTCTGTGAATGTTAAACCCCACCAGACTAGCGTTTTAACGCACCAAGAAAGAATGGAAACCCATTAAGAGAGTCTGGAACCATTAGCATAACCTTGTTTGCTACTACAAGCCTCAGTGGGATGCCCACTGGTAGGCATTTTCTCATTATTGAGAAGCATCGTTAACAAGGATCATGGAATTCACTGATATGCCATAGAATACCCGCTCAGCTGTAGTTATAGCCCCAAAATAACTATGGTCTCTAGGTTTAATGATCTAAACTTAGTAAGCGACAGGCAGGTTCCAAGGGATCTCTGGTATTTTTGAGTGTTAAACTATACCGGAACCATTCAGGGAATCCTGTCACGTAATGTTTGTGGTGCCGCAGGTAGTAAGATTGTTCTAATGGTATAGGATTCTGGATGCTCAAGACATATGACGGTGATCGTATTGCACGTATTATCAACTTGTAGAAAAGTTCTTGTTACAGTGAGATTGGCAACGATGAAATATGCAGCTATCATGGGCTTTAGTGATTATAAAACTGGGGTGGACAATATCATCTCTCTGAGTCTATTATGTTGAAGGACCTCAAGCACAACTATTCTCAGTAGGACAATTTTGATGTTGGAGTTTAGAATTGCATTCAGACAGCATTCTGTACATCCGAACTACGTCATGGTAGATCTCTCAAAGGGTCACGGCACATCCAACTATACTCATCTACTGAATGATATGATGTCAGCTTCAACCAGTTTGTCTTACTTACAAAAGCCTCGTTCAACGAAGACATGCATATGGCTCGTCGGTTTGAATCATCTGAATTTCGGGACATTGAACTGGAAATTGACTCGGAAAATTCTAGTAAGTGGATTAACAATGTGAAATATGACAAGGACCATTTGTGTCCATCTTTGTCAGTAGGTAAAAGCAAGGATGCATACATCCACTAAAGGCAGCGGGGGAAAATCACAATACTGACAGTTCGCCAGATATACATATGGACCTCTGCGGACAATGAGAACGGAAAGGATCAAACGGAAAGAAAGTATGTTTTGGTGATAGGGAATGATTACACCAGATTCGATGGGTTAGTATTTTTAAACAAAGGATGAAAACTCTCAACGTGAATGAGAAGTTTATTGTGAAGATTCTGAACGATGACCTTTAATGCAATGTTCGCTTCGTTAGAACAGATATGGGAACGGAGTTTGTGAATAAGAATCTGTACGGATGGTTTGGATGTGTTGGTATTTCTCATGTATACGAGCGTACCTCGGTCTCCACAACAGAACGGCGTTGTCGAAAGCGGAACGAACTTTTATGGAAGTGCTAGTACTATGCTCATCTTTGCGAAAGCTCACTGTTCTATGGGTGAAGCTGTAGCACTGCGTGTTATACTCTTATCGATTCTTGTCACGTTTCACGGAAAAAACCTATTATGAACTGCTGAAGGGAAGAAAACCTAATTACAATACTTGAGTGTTTGGATCTCTGTGCTATACCACATGACTACGATGACGTTGGGAAATCAGGCGAAAGCAGATATTGGTATATTTCGTTGGCTATGCACCCCACAAGAAGGCGTACGAATTAACAACAAAGAAGGCAAGATTTCAGGACACGTTCATGTTCCTTCGGATGAATCTTACGAAGATGACGTTGTTTCAAACAGTTCAGGTCGCACTAAACAATGACTTTGTGACATAACAGTAAGAAACTCGAACTTATGTTTAAGTAGACTCAGCCGTTCTGACTAGTAAAAGACAGACACTAGTGTTCCTTACTCAAATAAACAGTTTTAGTTTTTTTTCTTTTTTTTTTCCACTTTTTTTTTTTTTTTTTTTTTGGTTGTTTTGTGGTTTTGGTCACACAATGTGTGGGGGGGGGGGGGGGGGGGGACGATTTGTTTCAATGGTTTGTGGATGGTGAGGTTATTCGATACCTTCGTTGTTCCGATAACTCGGTTAATGTTCTGCATGCCCGGCAACTCGAAGAATGGCCAATGGTTCACTATCAACAACAGTTATCTCAGAAGGCGGTCCTGCAGTTATGAAAGCTCTGCCTCATAAATTCCTCTACCAGGACACTAGTGAATTCTGATGATGAAACACTGATTCGATCATGTATTGACAGTAATGTGTTTGACACTATAATGCTCCTGTAAACGGTTCAGAAGATCTTCATCCAAACTCTGTAATATCGATGTTACTCCAAACAAAACCAATTACTCACGTGCAAAAGATGGACTCAAGCACATCGCTTGAAACATTATTGGGATAAAGATCGACCTGTCTCTACCAGAAAACAGGCTGGAAACGACGCGATGTGGTGGTTTCTTCAATGACTTTATTAACTCATGTTAAACCATAGACATACAAGCAAGCCTTTAGACACTCGTGCTGGGATTGGGCCTATGAGAAGAAATTCATGATTTTGAGCGTCTAGATGTTTGGATACTTGTACCCTGTCCAGATAAACCATTTTATCATCCCGCTCAAATGGATTTTCAAAATTAAGATGATATGAATATGGAGACGTTTTCTTGAAGAACAAAGCTCGGTTAGTTGCAAAGGTTATCGTCAGGAAGTTGGTATTGATTTTGAGGGAATCATTTGCTCGGTTGCTCGATTAGAAAGCGATCAGGATCTTCATTCTAACGCAGCGAGTATGAACTGGTCATTTCCAGGATGGACGTGAAAACCGCCTTCCTCAACGGCGAACTGAAATGAAGTTGTCTATGTTATTCAACCTGAAGGATGTGTAGATCCAGAGCATCATGCATGGTGTACAGACTCAAGAAAGCTCTTTATGAACTCAAACAAGCTCCACGTGCTTGTATGACATGTAAGCATTTCTATCAAAGTCAGGATTTACAAAGGCAGTGGTCGATCCTACACTCTTCACGATGAAAAAACAGGAAACAATCTCCTACTGGTACCAAAATATATGTAGGATGTTATTATCCTAGCCTTACCAACCCCAAAAGCCTTCTGCAAATTATTAGCATTTTGAAATGAAACCAAACTTTCAAGATGGGATGATGGGACAAAATGTAATCTTTTTAGGATTGCAAGTTTTCTCAAAATCCAGAGGCATCTTGTATAACCAATCAAATATGCTCAGGAAATCTTGAAAAGTTTAGTTTTGCTCATGCACACCATTGACAACTCCAATGGCGGAGCGTCCCAACCTTGATGAAGATCAAGGAGGAAAGCTAATTGATCTAACGATTAGTGGTATGGTTGGCTCCCCGTATGTATCCTTGTGCATCTAGACAAGACATAGTATTTGCTGTTTGTATTTGTCGACACGATACTCAGGTAAGCCTTCTGAAATGCACCTTATCTGCAATTAAGCGGATCTTTCGATACCTAAAAGGAACCACTAATATGGGTCTTTGGTATCGAAGACTACGGGCTTTGAACTAAAAGGCTTTTGCAGATGATGACTATTGCTGGATGTCATGTACACGGAGAAGTACTTCTGGATAGCTCAATTTCTTGGACATCGGCTTGGTTAGTCTGGTCATCAAAGCAGAAAAGTTTACTGCCATATTCCACTACAGAGGCTGAATACAATCGCCCTATAGGATGCTTGTGCTCAACTCATTGGATGCGTTTCAACTCCGGAGACTATGTATTTGCGTTCAACAAAATTCGATTGTATTTGTGTTAATCAAAGTGCTATTGCTCTATGCTGTCATAGTGTTCATCACTCACGCGCTCCATGCACATTGATATCCGTCACCACGTCATCAGAGCTGGTTGAAAGGAAAGTTGTTGAGTTTTATTTAGTGGAGACAATAATACCAATGGCTGACATTTTTTACGAAGCGGCATTACCGAGTGAGAGCGCTTTTGCAAACACTACTCCCACTGCTTGGAGTTAAACAAATGTCACCAGAGACTCTGAAGGAACTACAGGATGAGTCTGTCTCCGAGTAACCAAGTGTTTCACCATTGTATCATGTATATTGTTAAAAAAAAAAAAAAAAAAAAACAAAAATAAAATTTATGGCTTGCAGGTTATTTCCGATGTACCGGTCTTTATCCCAGAGGGATTTAATGTACGTTTCAGTGCATTATTTCTTCTACAGACAAGAAGTTGTCTAAGCCCCGAACCATTTTTTCTCATAAACAATTTGTTTTATCAAACATGTTCGGGATGACAAAATCAGACTGTGACTATAGCTCTTTAGATAGAACACGGGTCATAGTTTGAGGGGGAGAATCAGTACTACTAACAGTTTTGCAGGTCAAATGGACACATGTTCGCTGATTCTATTGGAAGAAAGATCGAAGACAACCAATGCTTACAACTTATGACAAGATTGACAGTATCCTTCCTGTCTGGGTATTTAAAGGTCTTGTTTCAATTGTACTTGATAATTGTTTCTATTTCACCTCACCTTTACTCATAAATCATATTAGTTCGCTTCTCCTTCTTCTGTCTCAATTCTAGTCCGTGTTCCATTCCGTGTCGTGACAACTTAAATACTTCATCCGAAGTACTTTAAGCATCTTTAATTCGTGAAATGCAAATTAAAATGTCACTCCTCTTTGTAAAAAATTTCGTCAAAAACTTAGTCCAAAACCCTTTACTGAGGGTGACCCCCATATCATAGGCGGCCCCCCAATATATTTGGGACCGCCAGACATTATAGGACCGCCATCAGCAGACCTCCTTATTTTACACTTAGTCAAAAATCTTTCAAACCACAAAAACAAACACCCATCTTCGTGCTGTAAGTGACGAACTCGACCAAAACCACTCAAAAACTCAGAATCACCCATTAAAACACAAATTGAAGATAAAATCAACACTTACAATCACTCCCAATATCTTAAAGATCATCAATTGTACGTCATTTCATCTATTTTCTTTCAATTTGAGTCTAGGGTTCATGATGAACACCAAAAAATGAAATTGGAGATTTTCGATTTTTCTTTCAATTTCATACAATTAAGACTACTATGATATAATGTATAACTAATATGCTTCCCATAGACATATGATTTGCATATATTAGTAAGCTTGTAGATAATTTGATTTTGAACCAAAACCCCAATTTCATTTTCAAATCACTCACGTTAGGAACAAAATAAAATTGTTATGCATTGTCAATACAATCTAAAAATGTTTTCAAACACATGCATAATGATCTCATGAACAAATTTTGAGATACATAATACATATGTATTTTTTGACTTGTTTGGTTGAGCAAAATCAAATTAAGGAGCGTTTGGGTTAACTCTTAAGATTTTATATTTAGATCGAGTTAATCGTTACTCCACATTTGTCACATTTAGACACACACTAGAAGCAATATGCATAACCAACTAAAAGTGAAACGATAATAAAATGTGATTTTGCTTTTGTTTTAGAAAATCATGCATCGTAAGTCATCCGAAGATCACAAAAATACAAGAGCCTGCATACCAATAATATCACATGAATACCGTACACCTATAAAAGAAAAACTAAGAAATCTTGAAAGCCGTTACATTCATGAAGGTCGGGTGGTTTTTGACAACTTCGCGGATCTAAATTATGTTCGGTCTATGTTCAGTTTTGTCGAGTTTGAGTGTCTCCTTGAAATTAGTGACCAAATCTGTCATCGATTCATTCTTGAGTTTTATAGTCAATATCAAATCAATTATTCCGATGAAGGTGAAATGTTCATCGAACTTGTGATCCAAAACCAATTCTTTTCTTACTCTCTTGAAGAATTTGCTCAAATTCTTGACATACCTTGCGAGGGTGCCTGCGTTTTTATAGACAAATGGTCACTTGACGAGTTGGCATATGGTGTCCCAACGGATGGTCCATATCAAACCAACCCTCCTTCTCCTGATGACGTCATTTCGTCTATTCGAATTGATAAAGAATGTCAAGTCCGTCTGTTAGGATCACATAAATGGTCCCAAACAAAGAAGCTTCGGTCACTCGAAGTTACAAGACAAAAGTCTAGCTCGAAAGACTATGTTATTTAATGTTTATTATGTATAAGGGCCAAGATGTAAAAAGCCCAAATAGAAAGCCCTAAAAGGCAAATCCTTTTAGTATAAATAGACCTAGTTTAGTCAAAAATTAGGTTAGCTTCTCCATTATATTATTTTTCATCTTAAGGGTTTGTAGCCACTTTTATTTTCTTTCAATCAAAAGTTCTTCATTGTTTTAATCTTTCATTGCCATTGATCTTGTGATTCATCCATGGAATGATCTAGGGATCCTACAATTGGTATCAAGAGCCTACAAGATTGATGTATTGATTTGGTTTGTATTTTTTTTCTATTGATTTCGAAAAAAAAAGAGGTTTTTGTTTTTGATTATTTGTTTGTTTTTGATTCTTGATTCATAGATGGTTTATGTTTAATCTAATATCACTCAAACCATCTTGTTAGCAATCAACGATCTCGTGTTTTTCTTTTGTTCTTGTTGTTTTGGTTCGAAAAGTATTACAAAAAACGTAGGGATCGAACGAGTTTTAGTCGTTTCGATCGAACGAGCGACATTCTTGTTGGGATCGAACGAGTGGAAACGCAGTGGGACTCGAACGAGCGGAAGTCTTTGTGGATCGAACGAGTGGTTCGAACGAAGGGATCGAACAAAACGATCGAACAAGCGACCAAACAAGCCATTCGAACTAGCCATTCGAACTAGCCAATCGAACTAGCGGTACGAACAAAGGATCGAACTAGGGGAAATCAAGGAGGATCGAACGAGGGGTAAACAAGGAGGTTCGAACGAGACGATCGAACGAGACGATCGAACTGGACGACCGAACTAGACGACCGAACAAGCAAAAATAATTTTTGTGTCGGATTGTTCTGAAATTTTTATACCAGCTCGAAAACGGCCCAACGGTCAAGACTCTTCCTCTTTGAGCGAGAGCCCTGTCATTTTTTGGCCATTCGGAGTCATTTAGGCCCTCAAAACTGCATTTTACTGTTTAAAAATTACCCGAAAATCACAAACCTCACACCAAGTCATCAATCATCAATCACTTAAGATCAGATCATTCATAAACAACGTTATTCAATGGCAACCAATGAAGAAACAAATGCTGCTGGCACCGATACTCGTCCACCAATGTTGGTTGAAAATGATTACGAATCATGGAAGATTCGTATACACAGGTACATTCGAGGCAAACCCAATGGCAAGCTGATATGGAAATCCATCCAGAATGGACCTACACCTCACCCGATGGTCACTGATCCTCCACCTGCTAATTCTACTGTTATGCCCGCACCTAGGAAGAAGCTTGACTCTGAGTTCAATGACGAAGAAAACAAGCTCGAAATGGCTGATACTCAAGCTGAAATCATCCTCAGTCAAGGTCTTCCCCGACACATCTTCAACATACTCAATCAGACAAGCACTGCAAAGGAGATTTGGGATAATGTGGAAATGCTTATGCAAGGATCAGGTAGGACTCTTCAACAAAGGAAGGAAGATCTGTTTGATGAGTACGAACGCTTTCGTGCAATTGGAAACGAGTCCATTCATGACTACTTTGTGCGTTTCCACAAGCTTGTGAATGACATGAAGATTACTCAGCTTGAAATCCCTACTCATCAGATGAACACTAAATTTGTCAACAATCTTCCAGCCTATTGGGGTAAGTATGTGACTAATGTCAAACAGAACATGGATATCTCAACCACACCATATGTTCAGATTTATACTCATCTCAAAGCCTATGAGCCTCATGCCAAAAAGACTCTCAAGAAACAGGAGCAGTCTACAAGTATTGTTGATCCACTGGCCTATGTTGCTCACACCACATCTGCACCTGCTCTTTCATCACCCTCAACTCCTAGTCCTCAACCTACTGCTCAGTCTCCGAATGACGCTTTGATGGCCACTATGACTCAGATTGCTAATCTCTTAAGTGGTTTCCAAAAGCAGTTTCCACCCACCAACAACCAGCTCCGGACTTCTTCCAACTCCAAAACTCATGCTACGGTGCATGATGGTCAGATTGTTACTGAACCGATTCAGAGGAAAGCTCCAGGTAATGTTGGTAATACATGTGCTTGAGGCAATGTTGGTAATGTTGAGTATACAGGTGCTAGAGGCAAGAAGGTGATATGTTACAACTGGAGAGGAGAAGGACATGTTGCTAGGCAGTGTAAAGAACCTAAGAGAAAGATGGACTCTCAGTACTTCAAAGATAAAGCTTTGTTGATGGAAGCTAAAGAGAAAGGAGATGTGTTGGATGCTGA
>BQNB010056550.1:0-38628 GCA_026074375.1 Tanacetum coccineum | reverse complement strand
TGTCAATCCCAAATAGATCTATTTATAACATTCGGGCTCCCACAAAGAAATTGACAGTTCATGATAATGGGCTTAGAGGGTTATCGCTACTTAGGCAAACACGTAATCATGATAAAAATGTACACTTGCGTTAAATTTGTAAACCAATGCATGTTTCTCACCCCAGAATTTGTAAATCATTGATATTGTAAAACATGGGGCTATGAACTCACCTTAGCCGGTAGTTCTCCTTGAATTGCAAATGCACCAAAAGTATGACAAATAAGTGACGCCGTTAAATACCTAAGTAAGTATGGCAAGTCTTAGTCTACAAGTTTAGGCTAACAACTCAATGTATAAACTTTAATGACATTGCAATTTACATAACGACATGATATCATTGCTTGTGTGGCGACTTTTATGTTTTAAGGAAAAGTTTCTAGTTGTTGGCTCTCGGAAGGACATACGATTATATATAATCTATTATATATAAGTATAGTGTTTATTAATAAACATTTATATTAATCGTGTTAATAAAACTCGTCGGTTTATTTTGTAGGAACATTCCAAGTATTTCATGTGTCAAATGTTTAATAAAAATTCTTTATTACACTATTTACCCTTAACTTCTCAAAGTTACACTTTTAGTCCTTCTAGTTTCCAATTTTTACACTTATGGTCCTTATACTTGCAAATTATATTTCAAGTCCACTAAGTTTCCTAAAATGTCAAAAATAGTCCTTCAACTTATAACAACAGTGAATTAACAGATTTAACCCCTATGTTTCCATTTTGACACTAAATCACTTTCTTAACCGAGCCAACCATTTGCATGACAAAGTTTACGTGTGGTTTTGTGTATATTTACGTCCCAAGTGTCGTACATGAATTTCGACATATATTACGTTTTATAACTAATACTTGTTTTCGAGTCTTATGAAACCGAATAAGCCACCATAGCTTATTAAATAAACTATGCCAACATACATTATGCTAGTTCTAAGTCCCCTTGTCGAGCCAATGTGTTTTTAACAAAGAGTTTACGTATGGAATCGTTAAATATCGAGCTTAAACGTTTCAGGCAAATGTTATTCTTGTTTTTTAGTCCAAGAGATATCAAGTAAGCTTATGATTGTCTAGGGATGATTTGTGTTACGAATGAGGGTCATGTTAAACGCCACACAAGTCGATATAACATACGAAATGAAATGAAACAGAACGGAACAGGTTACGAATTTATAACCCTTTTAACTTAACACAACGTCTCTAATACGTATAATCATAAAATGAAGGATGGTTTAGAATGAGTGTCGACCTACAAAGGTCCTAGAGTGAGGAGAAATGAGATGACGAGCGTCGAGTGTTAACAACCCGAATGGAAATCTCGTTTAGCTTCCTTAAAAGAGTTAACCCACTTGGCGCTCTTACAACCCGAACCTTTATAAAACCCTCTCCTTTGCCTTGCTTCTTTGTAGGTAATCCCGATACTTAAGAGAGGTGATAGTGAGGGAGTGTGTGATAGCAGATGGTGGTTTTAAATTATCCAACGAATGGGAGAGGAGTGAAGTAAGGATGAGGGTTTACTATAAGGGCAACGAATGAAGTAAACAAATGTGTGAGTGAGAGTTAGGGACGAATGCAAGAGAGGGTGAGTTGGGGAGAAAAGTGTTCATAGTTGGGTTGTGTGTTCATGTTCCTAACACATATCTTATGTAGGAAAGGTTAAATGCTTTAATCTTAAACTTACCTTGGTTAGGGGTGGGTTAAATGGTACAAGATGTAAGAAACTTGTAAGTCTCTTCCTCATCTCCATGCTTAGGGGACGACTAAGATTATGCCAAGGACATCAAGACAAGACATTCACTAGATACATGAGCCCTTATGGTACTTGTGTTTGGTTATTAACCACCTTTTGTACAAGTTTAATAGGTTTAGTGGTTAAGTTTAGGCTAGGTTCAAGTACTTAGCTAGTGACTAGGAGTACTTGACGTGAACAAGAGAAAGGAAATAAGATCAAGATTGATCTTATGTAAGATTTTACTAGATTCTTAGTACCAAACCTTAATGAGCTTATACTTGTACAAGATTTATGCATGATTTCATATGTTAAACCGTCCTTGTTGACGTGAAGAAATGGGGATAAAATATGAAAACTATATTTTGTGAAAGATGCTACTAGTCACTAAGTACACATCCTTAATGAAACAAAGTTCGTACAAGATTTAGGGAAGATATGTGTGTGCTTGTCTTGTACTCGTGTAGTGAGCTAGGAGAGCAAAAGATCAAGTTTTGATCTTGTATGAGTTGTATTAGATACCCTAGTACACTTCATTAATGAATTAGGGTTTGTACAAGGATTTGCTAAGTTTAAATTAAGCACATGTTGGTTAATATCCATAGTGTAAAAGGAATTAATTTATTTACAAGTGTGTTAGGTTGTGACTGGCCCTATGAGGGTTAATGATACAAAAAAATAAGTTAATTTTTGTGTTAAGGGTATAAAAGTGAGCATTGGTTTGAGTATAGATGAGTTTAGGTGCTTCTGGGTATGCCTAAAATTATTTTATCGCGAAACGTAAGCGTTTTACATAACCAATAAAAAATATATGAAAAGTTATAAATTATACTCTAAATAATTCTATAACACTTGCTTGACGTAAACTTTAACTTGTTTGGTGTCCGTTTACGTTGAATGATGATTTTTAGTTTACGCGATTCAACTATACGATAATAATTAAAAGTAAGCGTGCAAAAACCTAAAAATAAATAATGGAATAAATGAAGTCGTAAATGACCTAAAAATGTGAAATGTTACAGCAATGGTGGGAACAACGGATGTACTTTCAAGACATTCCAGGCATGTAATCCCAAAGTGTATGATGGAAAAGGAGGTGCGACAGCACTTACTCGATGGATCGAGAAAATGGAGAACGTGATTGACAATAGTGGTTGTGCTAAGAATCAAAAGGTAAAGTATGTTGCTAGCTCGCTTGTGAACAAAGCTTTGACTTGGTGGGACACCCAAGTTCAAGCAAGAGGACGTGAGGATGTGATGGGTATGTCATGGACTAATTTTAAGGCATTGCTTGTTGAAGAATTATACCCAAGCAATAAAATGGAGAAGTTGGAGAATGAGTTCTGGAATCATAAGATGGTGGGAGCTAATCATGCAGCCTACACAGATCAGTTTCATGAATTGGCCAAGCTGGTTTCGCATTTAGTTACTCTTGAGTCATTACGCATAAGAGGTATATAGTTGGTCTGGCTCTTGAGATTCGGGGAATGCTCTGAGCTACCCCACCAGCCACGATACAAAATGCAATGCTTAGGGCTGGGATACTTACTGATGAGGCAGTTAGCTGTGACACCCTAACAAAGGGTTATAAGAAAAGAAAGGTAGTGGAGGAGACTAGTAAATCAGGAGGATCATGGAAAGAAAACAAGAAGGCAAATGTAGGGACAGGATTTGCGGTGACAGCCCCTCTTAGAAACGAGTTTGTGGGATCTATCCAAAGTGTACCAAGTGTTATACTTATCATCCGGAAAACGGATCTTGCAAATTGTGTTTCAATTTCAGAAACCGGGTCATTTTGTTAAAGAATGTTGGGCACCGGTTAAGCAAGTGGATCCTATGAGTGCTGTTAGGATGGGTTATAATCAGAAGGTTTGTTATGAATGTGGTGGTCCTGATCACTTCCGCAATACTTGTCCTAAGATGTACCGAGCACCAGGGTAAGCAGGAAATCAGTTGGCTTTGGAGGGAAATCGTAACACTCGAAGCAATGGGAATCAAGCTAGAGGAAGGGCCTAAAATGTAAATGTGAAGGCAGAGCAGGCTGCACAGGATCCTAACGTTATGACAGGTACTTTTTCTTTGAATGATCACTTTGTTATAGTACTTTTCGATTCCGGAGCTGATTTTAGTTTCATTTCTACTAAATTTGTGCCCTTACTAAATGTGAAACCTAGTATTGTAAACCCTAGTTATGTGATAGAGGTAGCGGATGGTAAGAAAGTGGAAGTTGATAGGATTATACGTGACTGTAAACTAGAACTAGAAAATTCCCTGTTTAGTCTAAATTTGATACCATTAGGTCACGAAAGTTTCGATGTGATTGTGGGAATGGATTGGTTGTCTCAAAATAAGGCTGTAATAGTGTGTCATGAGAAAGTGGTTGAAATACCGTTGGAAAGTGGTGGGATACTTAGGGTTCATGGGGAACGTACTTTAAGAGTCGCTAAGGCCTTAAAGAACGTGAAGATAGATGAGCCAGAATTGGGTGACATTCCCATAGTACGATATTTCGTTGGTGTGTTTCCTGAAGACTTGTCGGGATTACCACCGCAACGACAAGTTGAGTTTCGCATAGATTTAGTTCCTGGAGCGATGTCAGTTGCAAAGTCTCCATATCGTCTGGCGCCCTCGAAAATGCAAGAATTGTCTGGGCAGCTTCAAGATTTGCAAGATAAGGGTTTCATTCGACCAAGTCATTCTCCGTGGGGAGCACTTGTGTTATTTGTCAAGAAGAAGGATGGCTCGCTTCGCATGTGCATCGATTATAGGGAGTTGAACAAGTTGACTGTTAAGAATGGCTATCCTCTATCGAGAACTGATGATTTATTTGATAAGTTGCAAGGATCACATTATTTTTCTAAGATAGATCTTCGGTCAGGTTATCACCAGCTCCGAGTACATGAGGACAATATTCCAAAGACCGCGTTTTGAATGAGATACGAACATTTTAAGTTCACGGATATGCCTTTTTGGGTTAACAAATGCACCTGCAGTATTTATGGATTTGATGAATCAGGTTTGCAAACCGTACTTAGATAAGTTTGTTATTGTGTTCATTAATGACATCTTAATCTACTCGAAGACTAAGGAGGATCACAAGGTTCATTTGAGGTTGGTGCTGGAATTGTTGCGGAAAGAGAAGTTATATGCTAAATTCTCCAAGTGTGAAGTCTGGTTGCAAGAGGTGCATTTCCTTGGTCATGTTGTCAACCAGAATGGTATTTACGTAGACCCGAGCAAGATTGAAGCGGTAAAGAATTGGAAAGCTCCTACAACACCATCTGAAGTTCGATCATTTTTGGGGTTAGCCGGTTACTATCGATGGTTTATCACAAACCTCTCTAATATTGCTAAACCTCTTACTTTGCTGACTTAGAAAAACCAAAAATACGTGTGGGGTGTGGAACAGGAAGAAGCTTTTCAGACTTTGAAGAATAACTAGTGTGATGCACCGATATTGACACTACCTGATAGGGTTGAAGATTTCATAGTCTACTGTGATGCATCAAACCAGGGATTAGGTTGTGTACTCATGCAAAGAGGCAAAGTAATTGCCTATGCATCAAGACAGCTAAAAATCCATGAGAAGAATTATACGATGCACGACTTAGAATTGGGAGCAGTTGTGTTTGCTCTTAAGACTTGGAGGCATTGTTTGTACGATACGAAGAGTGTTATCTACACGAATCACAAAAGCCTTCAACACATATTTGATCAGAAGGAGATGAATATGCATCAAAGGAGGTGGATTGAGTTGTTTAGTGACTATGAGTGTGAGATTTGCTACCATCCGGGTAAGGCGAATGTGGTGGCTGATGCATTAAGCAGAAAGGAACGGGTGAAACCTAGACGTGTAAGAGCAATGGCTATGACTATTCAGTATGGAGTGAGAGAAATGATATTAACGGCCCAGAGTGAGGCGTTCAAGCAAGAGCATGTACTTGCAGAAAGCCTACATGGTTTAGATCAACAGATGGAAAGGAAAGAGGATGAGATTTTGTACTTCATGGATCATATATGGGTTCCGTTAGTAGGAGGTATAGGAATTATGATTATGGATGAAGCTCATAAGTCTAAGTACTTTGTGCATCCTGGAGCGGATAAGATATACCATGATCTTTGAGATACAGACTGGTGGCCGGGGATGAAGAAGGATATTGCTACCTATGTTAGAAAATGTTTAACTTGTTCTAAGGTAAAGGTAGAGCATCAGAGGCCTTTGAGGTTATTGCAATAACTCGAAATACCAGAATGGAAGTGGGATAAGATCACTATGGATTTTATCACCAAGTTACCTAGGTCAAAGAGTAGGCATGACACAATATGGGTAATAGTTGATAGACTAGCCAAGTCGGCTCATTTTCAGGCAATAAGGGAGGATTATAATACGGAGAGATTGGCAAAATTGTACATTGACAAAATAGTCGCACGACACGGAGTTCCTGTGTCGATTATTTTGGATCGAGATGGACGATTTACATCACGATGCTGGCAGACAGTGCAAAAAGCTTTAGGGATACAATTGGATATGAGTACAGTCTATCATCCTCAAACGGATGGACAAAGTGAGCGTACGATTCAGACTTTGGAGGATATGTTAAGAGCGTGTGTGATCGAATTTGGTGGCAGCTGGGATGTTCACCTACCATTGGCTGAGTTCTATAACAATAGCTATCATTCGAGCATACGATGTGCTCCGTTCGAAGCTTTGCATAGAAGAAAATGTAGGTCGCCTATTCTATGGGCTGAGATTCGAGAAGGTAGTTTGATTGAGCCTGAGTTGGTACAAGAAACGACTGATAAGGTAGTAGTGATAAAGGAAAGGCTCAAAGCGGCGAGGGATCGTCAAAAGAGTTATGCTGATAATAGAAGGAAACCTTTGGAATTTGAAGTAGGAGATCGTGTGTTATTAAAGATATCGCCTTGCAAGGGCGTGATTCATTTTGGGAAAAAAGGTAAGTTAGCACCGAGGTATGTAGGACCATTTGAGATCTTTGAAAGGATCGGTCCTGTAGCTTATCGGTTAAGATTGCCCGAGGAGTTGAGTGGTGTACATGACACGTTTCACGTGTCAAACCTGAAGAAGTGTTTGGCGGATGCTAATCTGCATGTGCCATTGGATGAAATCCAGATCGAAAAGACTCTTTGTTTTGTTGAGGAACCCGTAAAGATTATGGACCGTGAGATTAAGAGATTGAAACGTAGTAAGATATCACTTGTGAAAGTTCGTTGGAATTCAAAGCATGGTCCCGAGTTCACTTGGGGGCGCGAAGATTATATGAAGTCTAAGTATCCTCAGTTGTTTGTTGATTGTGTTGTTGAATCGGCTAGTTAAATCTCGGGACGAGATTTCCTAAAGGAGGGGACACTGTAACACCCGTGATCTGAGCAGGTTAGTCATACTGTTAGGCTTGGCTAAGTGTTCATATGTGTTTTATGTGTGATCTATGTGGCTTTGCCTGTGTGATTGATAATCATTTTGAGGTATGTGTTCATCTCAATGTTGAATGATTTTGGGGTATTTGTTGAGTATTTCCATTTGTTCACGTGTAGTGACAATGGAAATGAGTGGCGTGTATGTGTGCATTGCTACGTGAATATGTGAATATCTAGCCGTTAGATTAATGTGGAAAGTATGTCCTATAGGAAGTGAATGAGTTTCGTGAAATATGAGAGTTGGTGGTAAAAATTTTAAAAATAGAAAGTATGTTGGTGAAATAAAAATTATAAATAGAAAGTTAGTATGGAGTTTTTGTGCAAAAAGGTTTACCAAAATATCATAGGATTTTGAAGAAACTTAAAGTAAAGTAAATAATAATGTAATTAATAATATATATATATATATATATATATATATATATATATATATATATATATATAAATATATATATATATATATATAACTATATATTTATTATATATATAAATATAATATGTTATATATATTTTAATATATATATATATATATATATATATATATATATAGGGGTGATCGGCCAAAAAGAAAGAAAAGGAAAAAAAGGGAAAAATAAAGCCTAGTCCAACTAAAACTATATTTGGTATTTATCCTAATCATATATACTAAATAATTAAAAACCCTAAAACTATTTTTCCTTCCCCCTTGGTGTTGATCGGCCAAAAAAAAAGAAAGAAACATTCTCTTTAAGCTAGGTGGTGATTTGTGATAAAGATTTGAAGATTTAAAGTATAGTTCATCAATCTTTATAAGTTAATCATCTTTAAAACATGTAATATTTAATATGATGGATCATTAGAGTTTTAATAAATCTATAATTAATGATATATAATCATGTTATAATGATTAGGGTTTGATTAGAGTCATCTCGACGCTAATGTTAGGGTTTAATTTGCGTTAGATCATGAATTAGGGTTTGACAGAATTTAGGGTTGTGTTCATCGGATGATATCTCAATGATGTTAACATGAATTTTTATGAATCTTATATTCATTGATAAGTTCAGAGAGTCTATATTTCAAAAATTCCGGCCTCGAACGATTTTGAGTTAGGGAAGTTAGTCAAACAGTCTGCGCAAGAAAAGTTGTCAAAGATATGATTTCAGGTCTGATTTAGGTCAGATTACGAGGTGTAAAACCCTTACTTAAAATTCGAATTAAGGTTAGAAAAAACACCAAGATTATATTTCATGTGTCTATTAACTTCATCCCAAAGGGCTAAGGTTAATTCATTCTCTAAGTATGTCTAATAGGGTCAAACTTTTTAGTGTGCGTGCAGATCCGAATCTGTGTAGTTAAAAGTTAGAATTTATTTGAGGCACTTAAGAGTAGAAATAAATTAGTGGAAAAATAAGGTAGATGGTACACTCATAAAAGTGAATGTGTGATTTTTGGTAGAATTTATGAAGGTCAGTAGGTATGGTTTAGAAAATAGGAAAGTGACACTAAAATTCTGCGTTTTCGGGTAAAATGTAGAACATTAGAAGTATGGGTAAACGAATTGGTTAATGTTGGGCATGGTGTCGGGGTGACACATGGAGGTAATCAAACACCTTAGACATCCATCATATGATTGTTACATAGGCTTAAGCATTTGTCTTAGTCATGTGTAACACGTTATTGTTTTGTTGTTTAGTTTGGTGCTAAGGATTTGGGAAGCTGCTTAAGCATCAGGTGAGTTTCATAGTCCCTCTTTTTACATTGTTTTAAAATTGGGATGGAAATTATGCTTGTGGTTTAAAAAGGTTTTAATTACTGTAATTATGTGTTTTAATTGAGTATGGACATTGTGTGACTGTTATTTGACTTCATGTTGCATGTTGATTGTGGTTTACTTGCCTGTTCTATATTGGCATGTCAAATGTTGCTGATTTAGGATCGGATGAGTATGCATACTCAATGTTGTGTTGGTCCAGGCCTAAGTATAAGTTCCAGCTGGTAGACTTTTAGGTGCATAAGTGACGTATTTGGGATCGGATAAGTACGCCTACTCAGTGTTGTGATATGGGATCGGATGGGTACGCCTACCCAGTGTATGGTTTGTTGGTTTGATATGATGATGTGGATTGCATGTTAGCATAAGTTCATGATAGTACATAATTGTCCCACATTGTTTTCTTAATCACAGTAATTGATTTAAAGGTTGTATTGTGTGTCTTAAACCTATGACTCTCACCAACCCTTGTGTTGACGTTTTTGAGCATCATTTTTAGGTGAGAATCGTGAGGATGTTAAGATTAAGAGAAGTGGTTAGATAGACCATAGGCTGTATGCGGAGTTTAACCCCCTAGTGTATTTCTTGCATTGTTTGGATTATTGATTGCTATGGTTTGAATTGTTAGGTTGATTTGGATATTTTTGCATATCTTGATATTGGCGAGAACCCCTTTTCATCAATATAAGATGCCATTTGTTTTATCGTGTTGTTTTGGGTATTTTCATGACACTTTGTGTCTATGTTTTGTTTATTTAATGCATTTTAGTTCCTCTATATAGACGCCATTATGTTGTGATGATATCCATTCTCGTTACGCCTCGTGTTTCCGCCTTGGCGAGGTGTGACATCAAATATCCCCCCCACTTAAATCCTACTTGTCCTCAAGTAGACTTTAGAAAAGCTTATGAAAATCAATAATATTCAATGTAGGATTTTTCCTTTAATGCAATCATTAAGTTCCAATTCTAGTACACAACCAAACACCTCGCGAAATAGGAAAATAAAAACACTCAAATCACTCACCTTATCTATGTGGTAACATTTTAGTAGTTCGCTCAGTTGCTCGGTCGTGATATGTATTCTATCATAAGCTTGGCAAGGATACACATCTTCACCACTAAAGCTAAGGAGTAACAAGTCTAAAGAGGTAAATTGGGTTTAAAAGGCTTAGGGATTGATCATTCTTACAATCGCTCTCCAAAAGTACCACCTCAAAAAGGAAGATGAAAACATGAATACACACCCATAATGATAGGATAGACACTTATGAATGCTTAATTCCTAATTCAAATTTAACCAATGGTTAGGAAGAAGAAATGATATAGGGTATGGACCTTCTAACCTTTTCCAAAGGAAATATTCTAACAAGGCGGTCAAAACCAAACATACACATTCGTAACAACGGAATAGACATGTAGATTGCACGTATCCTCATTCAATTAATCCCAAGGAGAGGCTAGGCTTGGGGATTTAATTGGTGTTAAATAAAATATACAAAACAAATAGATTAAGCCATATACAAATAAGGTACATGTTGCTAGAAACTTTCCCGACCATCTCTTGATAAAGACACAAAATAAAACCAACTCACGCTTTGACTTTGGATACTCATGCTTTAGTAGACGAATTAGGCTTATAGAATGCCTTGACCAATTGATAGATCAATACAACCTTAGTTATCGTCCCCATGACAATAACTCCCAAACTTCCATAATATACATACTATACAACAATAGTGGTGATATCGACCACTTAATACAAGAAGGTACAAAGTTGGTTTATTTCAACCAACTACAACAATACTTTACAAACTTAATTTTTTTCTTTATTTTTCGATTTTTTTTACCAAAACTATACACGAATTTCGGTGTATTTTCGCCATCTCACGATCATCATAACTCCGTATATTTTTTCCGTAACGCTCCATACTTCGGACTTATAAAAATAATAGTGAAAGTAGTTCAAACACACGAAAATTCAAAGACTCAAAAAATATACACTACTTTCACAATCCCATTGCATTGTGCAATTTCCCAACCTAACCAACGATAGAAAACACACAAGACTGTAGAAAATACAATACTTTACTCAAAAGCAACTAGCAACTCAATTAATGGCTTAATCTAATAGGGTAGGCTAAGGTCTAAAGGTGTAACGAAACAATTTTGTGGTGTAAGAAAAAGAAATGAATAGGCTCGGAGGGTTTTTCTAGTTGGATCTTTACTCTTAAGATGAGAGTAGAAAGGATTTACATGGGGGTTTATTAACCGATGTGGTTAATTAATATCACGAACAAATAAAGGCTATTTGGGTGTAATCCTAAACATTTACCAAGTTAGAAAGGTTACTCCATCTAAATCCATAATACCTATTATGGTGGTCTCGAATAGATATATCAAGCCAAGTTCTAAAGTTTACTACATTACCAGCACACTCATATTTTTGTGGAATTTAGGGTAAATCGAAGGAAACGGAATAGACTAAATCTCACAATAGGAATTAAGGGTTGTTTGTGCGGGTTATGTAACTAGTAGTTTCACAAAATTACGCGCGAATTTTTTTTAAATTTGACCGTTTTTTAGCATTTTAATGTGGAAATTCTAAGGACAAGTAAGCATTCTAATTCTCCTCCCCCCACTTGAATTATACAACAACCTCGTTGTATATAGGCATTAAAGTACAAAAAATAAAAAGAATTAGAACGAGAAACTCCCTTGAGATTTGCTCGGTATGATCTTCCTTTTGCGTTTGCGAGCAAAAATATGTTGGATAGCTGTCTCGAATTTCTTCAAGACTCCAACGAAATCGACCACTTCCAGATTATAGGTACTCCACCAAAAGTTGATTTTCGTTACAACAAGTTCCTGTGTAAGATATAAGAAAACAAGTGCAATTCTATCTTCGGTATTGTTTGGTTAAAAAATGAAATAAAAAATAAACTGTATAGGAAACGATACGCCGTATCCATCTTTCAGAATACGTTGTATTGAGACCTGCAAAAATAAACCTAAGTATTGTCAGAAAGTCAAATACGCCGTACTCATATTCATGAATACGCCGTATTGACAAGTCTGACAATAAAACAGATAACGTCCAGGATGGATCAATACATCGTATCTATTAGGTTGAATACGCCTTATCGACTACCTGGGAAGATAGACTCGATAACAAAATTGAAAATACATTTCGGGTTGTCTCCCGGCAAGCACTTTTGTTTACAGAAAAGTCTTTAAATTATACTTGCCCTAGTTTTATTTACATCCTAGGTCAAACGGAATGCCAAATGGCACATATAAATTTTTGATGAGAAAAATTAATGGCATCCCTTTGTTAAAACATTGACTAATCATGATTTTAAACATTAAAACAAAATCTTTTGTAGTGAAAGATTTACTTGTTGTGTCATGATTTGTTTCAACATTTTCATCAAACTCAATTGGAGTGGTGTTATTGCTAATGCAAACAATACTATCCATTGGTTTGATATCAATGTTCTCCGAACATAATTCAGTATTGATTTCAACATGGTCATTTACCGGTTTTGATTTTAAATCATCGACATGAATTAGTTTAGGAAAAAGCGAATCCTTGTCGTAAGTAAAAGTGTAATCTTCATCCTCGAAATCGAAATATGATATGCTAAAATCAATGTTAGATTTAATTGCATTGTAAATACTTACAGTGGGTTCGGATGAAACATTATGATATGATGTCGATGCATCATTGTAGACAATAGCTGGGATATATGTCTCGAAATTTATGAAGAGATCAAAATCATCACCATATTCTCTACCGAACGTAGCAGTTTCCCAATTAAACGTCTGACCACGCCTTCGAGCTTTATCAGCCATAAGCTGGATGTACTCTTCCATCGTGATATCGGGGTCGTCCATTTTCCTGTAATAAATTTGCTACAAAGAAAAAGATTAAATGGACTAATACGCCGTATTTAGTAAACTGAATACGCCGTATTGATGTTGGAGTTGAATACGCTGTATTGGTTTAGAAAAATTTATACGCCGTATCTAGAAAGGTGAATACGTCGTATTGAGTATTCGACTCAGAAGGTTACAGTAGACTGTAAAAATGCAGAAACACACACAAACATACAAATGCAAAATATACAATGCAGAAATTAAACCAAACACACCAAATCAAGCACACACAAATGCAAATTAATCTAAGCTAAACTAAATCTATACTAAAACACCAATAAAAACAAGAATTAAACAACTTCACTCTTCGGCAGCGGCGCCAAAAACTTGATAGTGTTGTGTCGTGTAGGTTCTTTTTATGTACCAAGTTTTACTATTTATATTTTGCCGACTAACCTAAAAACGACACCTTTAAGGGCAGTGTACCCGATCGATGGTAGTTTCGTGGTAAGTAGAGTGTCGAACACTAAGAGCGAGAATATTCCTAATTCTATCAGTATTTTAGTTATCTATGTTAGTCTATTCTAAGTTAAACCTACTCCTAATTCTAACGAGAAACATGGGGGTTTAGTCTAAGAGACTAGCATGGGTGTAGTGGTGACTATAAACTATCTTCTACGCACCAAAACACAAAAGACAATTAACAAAGATAAGAAAAGCGGTCTAGCCTTATAATAGAAAACTATGTCAACCATGTCTAATCCGTATTAATGTTGGTATAGCTTGATTGTGCAATGACCTATTTATCTCGAGGCGGTATATCATTCCAAGATCTAGGCGTTACTTCTTCCTAGAACCTAGACACGCATAGCCTGTCACGTTATACGCATCCGCATAAAGCATCCTTCTTACTGGTTATAATCTATCTTAGGGAGTGAGTAATGGTGCTCTTATCAAACCCTAGCTCATGGAGACTTTACCCACTTACTGCTAATCGGCAATTTATACGCTAGTAGTCCACTTCTGTCCGAGTCCTAACTAATGGAATCTAGAGTCACATTTATCGAGATATCTGGAGACACCTACCAGTCGAATCCCTCTAAACCCAAAAGCTAGGATAGGTCATTTATCAAGGTGATCCTATGATTCTAGACAATATAAATCACTATATGGAGAGCTTCCCCAGTATCTAAAACCTGTCTTTCAATTTCCTAGACCCAGTTGAATGGAAGGCACACATACTAAAGCACGTAAACAAGTATCATGTGATAAACATAACCAATAACCAACGATAAATTAAATAGATCTACAAGCCATATACCAAACAATTAAAACTTCATAAACATAGCTAACACCCAACAATGTTAGTCGTTAAACATTGTAACACACACAAAGTATGAAGATGAACGAACCTAGGAACGAACGCGTTCTTAATGTATGTAAAAGATTACAAGTTGATTCCTATGAATAATGGTTTGTGCTAGACCTTCTTGCTGTTCTTGACCTTTGAAAATCGACTTCTGGAGTTAGGGTTTCGAAAATATGGTTAAGCACACCTAAAATCCGAGTTTGGGTCTTTTATTTATAGTCCCTGGAAAAAGGTCGATACGCCGTATTAGGCTCCTCCAATACGGCGTATTGGGAGTTTCTTAGAGTAGGGACCACGTTCGATATCTTTTAAGTCTTCCAGAATATTCTACTGCTATATCTTGAATACGGCGTATAGGGATCTTCTGGATACGGCGTATTGATCATAAATTCTTTGTGGTATCTAGTGAAGTCTAGGCACGGATACGCCGTATCTTCCTTATTGGATATGGCGTATTAGTTGTCAGAGACAGAATCTTCAAATGTCTTCGTTTAAGCTCCAAATTGCGTGCCTTTGAGCTAAATCTTCACCAAGTGCTCTGTAATTACTGCAAAACTAAATTTAAACAATTAAGTACCAATTCATGCAATAATTACATCAAATGGGTTAGAAAACTAGGGATAAATGATACAAATAATATGACCTTATTTGATGTTATCAAGTCCCTCCCACGCCTTCAAGATAATCCTTTACCTTGTTCGAAAGCTGCAAAGTACCAATCCAATCAAACCATTTGAAAATATTAGCACAAATGGGAATGTCGAGATCCCACCACCTAGCCAACTTAGCCCACAAATCCAACGCCATATCACAAGAGAAAAATATGTGATTAATCATTTCGATGTCCATCTGACAAATAGGGCATAAGATCGAGTTAACGTCAATACCTCTTCTATCAAGGTTTACCCTGAAAGGGAGCTTATTAAGCATCAATCTCCAAATAAAAATATTGACTTTAATTGGAATGTGGCGACTCCAACGAGTAGCATTAGGAGTTGTGTCTAATGTTTTGGAGTCAACCAAATATCGAACAGATGCAACAGAGAACCCAAAAGAATCCAACGTCTAAAACCAAGAATCTCCATGATCAGAAAGCGTGACATGTTTGATCTTTGCATGTAATTTAAAAAGCTGGGCCATTTCAATACCCCCACCCCTCCAAGGTTGTCGCCTAAGAAAAGAGCTCACATCCTGGAAGGGAATTCGATTCATAACCAAAAAAAGTCTATCAGTATCCAACATATAAATGCGAGGGAAAAGAGTTTTTAGGGGTTGTTTACCACACCAAACATCCTCCCAAAATCTCGTAGAAGTACCATTACCAATTTTACGAGCACAATAAGAAAGCAAGTCAATACCTTTAACCTTTACGTGCTTAATGAAAGAAAGAATACCTCCCCAAATGTTGTAGCTAAGGCGACAAGGAGAAGTATTATTGATGCTTCCATGAGGCCTATAAATGCTTGTGATGACCCTCACCCAAAGAGTGGAAGGGTTGCAAAGAAACCTCTAAATCCATTTGAACAAGAGCTCGGTATTGAGCCTAGAAATACTTACGATTCCAAGGCTTCTAAGGTCTTTGCTAGCTAAACATTTGTTCCAGCGCACCCATGACATTTTCCTCTCATCAATGTAACCTCCTGAAAAGAATTGATTACACATAGACTCAAGCTTCTTAGCAATAGTAGAGGGCATAGGATAAATCGACATGTAGTAGGTTGGAAGGTGAACAAGCACAGATTTGATTAAACAAAGCCGGCCTCCAACTGATAAACAAGCTTTCCAAAGAGCAAGTTTGGAAGAGAATGTTTGCGTAATAGCTTTCCGATTATAACATAAAGCCATGTTACCTCCAACAGGAACTCCAAGATATTTCATTGGAAAACTAGCAGCCCTACATCCAATAGAATAATCCATGTTGGAGACAATCGTCTCAGGAACACCCACTCTTAGAATATTACTTTTATTGACATTAATTTCCAGACTAGATATAAGTTAGAAACAACGAAGCATACAAAGAAGATTATGAGCATTAAAGTAAGACCAATCTCCTATGAAAATAACATCATCGGCGTAGATAAGATGGGAGATACGCATGTTATCATTACCCAAAATAACACCTTTAAAAATACACATCGCTTCTGCCTTGTGCGTGAGCATATGCAAACCCTCCATAGCTAATATGAAAAGAAAAGGATATAGGGGATCTCCTTGTCGTGAACCCCTACAAATATCAAATTCAGAAGTAGGAGACCCGTTAATAAGGACAAAAGAATGAGCACTATGTAGACAACCAAATATCTAAAAACGCCACTTGTGACCAAAGCCAGGTTTCCCATAATCATGTCTAAATAATCCCACCTTAGAGAATCAAAAGCTTTCTCGAAATCAACTTTAAAGACCATAAGCTCTTTCTTGCGTTTGCGATACCAAGCCATAACTTCATTAAGAATAAGGGGACCATCTAAGATATTTCTACCTTTAATAAAAGCAGATTGTTCAAAACTAATGCAACTTCTAATAACCGAACCAAGTCTATTTGCAAGAAGTTTGCCAATGATTTTGTATTGACATCCTATAAGACTAATAGGACGAAAATCATTAACAAACTTTGCATTAGAAACTTTTGGAATCAAAGCGATAAACAAAGAATTACACATACTTTAGTTTGTAGCACCTCATTCTCAGGACCGTTTGACGCATATTCAACTAAAAAACGAGGCCATATTATGCATAAAAGTTCGTACATGTATTCGTTTAACATGTTCTCAAAACACTAGTACACGATTTACGATCTAATTTTTAGCATTACCTTTTACATAATAAGATATTTCAAAAAGTGAAAAAAGAAGGTTGAGAAACTCAATTGGACTAATGGGTAGTGCATTATTGCGTGACAAAATTGAGCATTTCTACTGGTCAATAAAGTAAAAATTGGCTTTAATTTAGTAAAATTCATCTAGATTTCATCCAACAAAATGAATATGTATACAAACACGCGTTAATAACAAGTTGTCGCCGTTTTAGAATCTAGTATCTATTCTTTAGAATCCAGTCTCCGTTCATTAGCATACCCTTGATCAACCTTGGCGTTAATAGAAACTAACCTAGATTGATGCTCTCTCTTAAGTTTGTTGGAATTAGCTTTTTTAGAGATAACCCAATCACGAATGACCCGTTTAAGATTTTTAAGTTTCTTCTTAAAGGAGATGAATCCACTAGCTTTAACAATGCCATCATGCGTCCATGTTTGAACAACCAGATCATTACAGACATCTAATTCCAGCCAAAAGTGAAAAAAGCGGAAATGAGTAGGGCCAAAGTCCACCTTGAAATCTTTTAAAAGAATAGGACGATGATCCAGGATGACGATGAGCGTTGAAACTCACTTTGAGTTTTACAACTCTCTAGGAAAGTGTGCCTAATCGTGTAGTATAGTATATGCAAGACTCGGGGGTTGTTATCGTTCTCTAGGGGAATAGGCGTCAGTAGAGGTCCTAATTAGATGTAGCTAAGAACTAAAGGTTGAAAGAAGATTTTTTAAATATTTTTTATATTTTATAAAAGCAAGTAAAATCTCAGGGTTTGAAGGTGGTTGATTTTAACTACTAATTATAACTAATTAAACTAACTAAGATTAGGGGAATTCGCACGATTGGAGAATAATGTTTACTTAATCATGTATGATCCTTGGTAGCTTCTCCTAGTTCTATTGTTTTATCACACTTGCGATGTATACGCAGGTACTAGTCTTATGCATGGCGAATTACATGATAACGCCGTCTACAAAATAACTAACTAAGGCAACGCACAAGCAAGGTAGTATGACGACTATTACAAGGCCCCTAGTCTAGCTAAGCGTATACGTATTAATACCTAAAGGGGATCACCCACACATGGGTAAGGTAGTATGAAGACTATTACCTGTGGGATCGTTTCTACATAATCATGCTTCCCAATGGTCATGGTAAAACATGCATACACATCAACAAGAAACAACAAAACTAAAATCTACATACCAATTCACATACAATTATAAGCAAACACTAAATAGATCTAGCCTATCATGTTCAAGATAGAAGAAACACATATATATATCGAACAATAAGACACATTGAGAGATAAGGGATAAATGAACTTCACTATGATGAATCAAGCAACTAGGGATGGTATCAAAGGGTTGGGGAACCTTAAAATACTCCTAAAATTCTGGTACACCTTGTTCTCCATGAACTTAAAACCCTAATTCTTCTAATGAAAAGTGTATATGAAAAACGTAAAATTGAGTTTGTATATATAGAACTTCAGGCCGCGACAGCGTCGCAAAATCTCAGATGGCGTCACAAAACTAGGGTTTCTTTGGGTTTTCAAACTGACGGCTGATCTAGACGGCGTCGCTGGTTGAATCCAGACGGCGTCTCACAATTTCCAAACGGCGTCTGAATGCAATTCTTCATCAATTTTTGTACCCGTTGACTCCCTTGTCCATTTTCCTCCAAAACTGTGCCAAAATCATCGTATTCCCACCAAATATCTTCCAAGTGCTAAAAATGCAAAAAGAAACGATTAAGCATATATTTTAGCATTAAATTGCATGATTATGAGGGTAAAATGACCCCAAAAAAGTGTATAAAATTACACCTCATTAAATACCCCTACACTTAGGATTTGCTTGCCCTCAAGCAAATGAGCTTCTCTACCTTAACAAGTTTCATATCGGGTCATTTTACTTATTCTTTAAAGGCTCCATGACACAACTAGTTGACCTCGTAACTAGAAGCACGGGAAAAATACACTAGCACCTCACAATAAGTGTTTGGATTCTCTCTCTCTCTCGTTCTCTCTCTCTCTCTCTCGGTGTATAATGAATTATAACAAAAATGGAAATCAAAAATTTAACACTCATTACCTATTCATAGCATATAAGTTACCATAGGCTTGATAGAGGATCAAACCTCCACCGCTACCGTAAGTACTAATAGTTACCATCAAAGAGGACTTTAAGGGTTGTGATGTGTAATACGTATGATACATGTAAATGGAAATGGATGGCATTTGGGAGAGTGCCATTTGGGTGGATTTGGGCAATTTGGCCAGTCAAAAATCTTAGGGGAATACACTTGGGCGCGGTTGCTAGTCGAAGACTCGGACAATAGATACAAACTCTACATCAAACTTTTTCTTTTGTTTTTCTTGACTCTATCATGAACATGAATAAATAAACTAACTAATAAATTAAAATGACAAACACAAGTGGTAGACCATACATTTTTTTTCGTACACTTTTCACCTGCCACTTGCAACATATAATACATCATCGGGGTTTATAGATCACCCCTACACTTGGACTTTTACATACTCGATAAGCAAACTAATCTAATGACCCGAATTGGTTAGATCAACATAACATGTAGACTACTCGGCAAACATATAGGGGTCTTGACTTAACTTTTCTTCCCCATTCCTTCGCGAAATAAATACTACCATGAATCCCAATCGTCCCAAAACAATATATACAAGGATAAAGACTTAGCAACCGTGTACTTCAATAATTAACTAGGGGTTTAACACAACAATGTACAAATGGCGAGTACATTTAAGGTGTGCTAAGGTTTTGGTGGCAGAATTGGTTGTTTGGTGTGGTTGAGTTTTCACTAGGGGGATCTCGTACTAAAAGCGAGTACGAACAAGGGTGTGGGATAGTTACATAGTCAGGGTAACTATAATAACAATTACAGGTTTTAAAAATGGGTTAATCCTAGTGCCTCTTATCATATAGAAAATATTCTTACCTACTAACGCGGTCGCGAGATGCATCACTAAAGCAAGTTCTAGAAGTTACATACTACCGGTACACTCATATAATTTAATATCAATGCTTAACTCCAGAAAAGGCGCCAAAACCACATAAGCACATCCGTAACGACAGAATAGACATACATGATTGTACAGCCTTAACTCGAGAAGCTTAGAGATCATAAATTTTCTTGGGCATCAAAGGTGGATACCCGAATTCCTAAAGATCTAGGGGCGTAAACCTCACAATTAGGGGTGAATTCATTTGAGTGGAAGGGTTTTGTGCTAGTCGTATAATTCCCTATCCATGAGACGCTCTAGCTTCCTTAGTTTCCTCGATTGTGTGATGAAATTTTTTAAATTTGTGTGAAAATTTCCTTTACGATTTATGTTTCGATAGATAACTCATCATTTCAAGTTCAAACAAAACAAATGGTGGAATAGTTTCAAATGCTTTAATTTCCCCATACACTTATTTTGAACATTGTCCCCAATGTTTTACAAAGTACCTGTAAATGAATAAAGGGAAAGGAAAAGATAGCGAAAGAAACTAATACTTCCCTAGTTTATCTCAGATTCGGAGAAGAAACGTTGATCCCGGCCAAATCGTCATCCAAGAATCATCCACATGAAACTCCTAAGAACTTCTGGGCTTCTTCTCATAAAATATTCCCTGTAAATCAAAGACAAGATGCAAACATACCTAGCTTAAAATCGGCGAGAAGTAATATACATACAACTATATAACTTTACTTTTTGACTCGATAACAAACTTATTATTCTAAGGATAGGATGAATGTGTTAAAATTATTCGTGGTTCCCTGCAGATTTTTAAGCAATGTACAAAATCCGAAAATTACACAAAAGATTAAAAACAAAAATCAAATTTTTTCGGTAATGAAGTCGGGACGCCGTCTGGAGAAATCCAGACGCCGTCTCCACAACCTGTAGAGAAATTATTTTTTTCTCGTTAAAATTTTTTTGCATGCATATCCATTAAGTATTTCCTACAAAATTTTACTACAAAACCATGAAAATTTTCAACACAAACACATGACTCGATCACACAAGACGCGAATTAATCTAAATTATTTATCTTGACTTGTTTAAAAATGTGGTTCTTATCAACTGAATGTTTCCCTTACACTTATCTTTTGTAAAATACCTTTGAATGAGATTAAGACGAAGTTAAAAACATAACAAAGCGTGATCACAAACATTTTCAAACAATAATAATAAACAAGTAAAGAATTAAAACACACGACACACCTAAAATGCGGAATTTAAAAGATTGGGTTGCCTCCCAATAAGCGCTTTTGTTTATTAAAGAGTCTTGTAGCTAGGCTCGGAGTCGTGATTACTCCGTAAGCTTAATGATACTCACATGATTATTTTTGAGCCTTTTGATTGTTTCTTTATCTCGTTTGTAAGTCCGCCCTAGGTTCATGCAAGCCTTGTAATATCCTTTTCTCTTTTCGAGGATATGTTTAAACCCTTTCTTCCTAACTTTCAAACTATCCACAAAGAATGCTTCAAATTTATTTTTTTCTAGAGGTGACACGAGATCTAGGACTTTTGTTCTTTGAGGCATCCTGAACACAACTTCATCGTCTCTTTGGGCAAACCTAAGCAATCTTAGGGATTCATCATAAGTGAGCTTAGATGCTTGCACAAAGGGTTTTCCTAGTACTACTTCGCCTAACCTATCATCAATAACATCGCCCAATTCCTCCAAGATCATAAAGCTTATAACATAAATGAAGCTCCCGACAAACACATGCATATTTCTAGCTCTCCCAATGAAGTTACAAAACTTATAAGGTTCGAACGGGTTTCTCCTAGCTTGAAATTGTTTTTCTCTTATCTTGTTATAGTGGGCGCAGGACATAATGTTGACCGGAGATTGTAGATCGATGTATGCGTGGCCTGTGTAGATGGTGCCAATCACACAAGGGATCTTCAAACTCCAAGGGTCGCCTCTCCTAATCTTGGGTTCACGAGTCAATAAATGGGGTTTTGGTTCATCAAGTAATTCCTTATGGTAGGCTAACTCTTCCTCGGTTGGGAACATATCTTTAAATAATTCTTCCTCAAAATCATTTCTTCGTTGCGTTCTTAATTCAAGTTCCTTAATTCTTTCCTTAGGGCAAAAGATTTCAGTATCAGGTAGGTCACTAGGCAAAATCTTAATTGTTTTAAAGAGAAGCGAGTCGACCTTTTGTCTTATTTCGAGTAGTTTGTTTACTCTAGTGGTTAATTCAGTATGAGTGGTGGCGAATGGTTGTTGGGCAAGGGATTCTAAGGCTGATGGCGGATTCGTGTTCTCCATAACGAAGAAAGGAATAGTAAATGAAAATTTACAAACAAACACACAAAGAAAAGATAGACTACGAGAAAGCTAATTAACAAGAAATTAAAATCTTACTTGAAAGGATTCAAGTAAGTAGAACTAAGCTAAATAAAATCGGAACCTAAACTAGTTGCTATTCCCCGGCAGCGGCGCCAAAAACTTTTGATGAGCGTTGAAACTCACTTCGAGTTTTACAACTCCCTAGGCAAGTGTACCTAATCGTATAGTATAGTATAGAAAAGACTCGGGGGTTGTTATCGTTCTCTAGGGGAATAGGCGTCAGTAGAGGTCCTAATTAGATGTAGCTAAGAAATAAAGGTTGAAAAACGATTATTTTTGTATTTTTATATTTTATAAAAGCAAGTAAAATCTTGGGGTTTGAAGGTAGTTGATTTTAACTACTAATTATAACTAATTAAACTAACTAAGATTAGGGGAATTCGTATGATTGGAGAATAATGTTTACTTAATCATGTATGATCCTTGGTAGCTTCTTCTAGTTCTATTGTTTTGTCACACTTGCGATGTATACGTAGGTACTAGTCTTATGCATGGCGAATTACATGAAAACGCCGTTTACGAAATAACTAACTAAGGCAACTGATGTGTCGTTGTGTTGGTTGTTTTATGTATCAAGTTTTACTATTTATATTTTGCCGACTATACCTAAAAACAACACTTTAACGGGCAGTGTACCCTGTCGGTGGTAGTTTCGTGGTAAGTAGGGTGTCGAACACTAAGAGCGAGAGTGTTAATTCCTACGTCTACCAGTATTGTACATGAGATGTTCAACTGATGAGTCGAGATGTTATCGTTTTACATGAGATGTTCAACGGAGTATTCTATATGCTATCGTTGTACCTGAGATATTCAACGGATGAGTCGAGATGTTATAGTTTTCATCAAATGTTCAACAAGTACTCGATGAGCATCTTATACATGAGAATGTTCAACGGAAGAGTCGAGATGCTATCGTTGTACATGAGATGTTCAACGGATGAGTCGAGATGTTATCGTTATACATGAAATGTTTTACGGAGTATTCTATATGCTATCGTTGTACATGAGATGTTCAACGGATGAGTTGAAATGTTATCGTTTTACATAAGATGTTCAACGGAAGAGTATATGTGAAATATAACAAGTATGAAAATAATAATAATAAATAAACAAGTATAATAATAATAATAATATAAATAATAATAATAATAATAATAATAATAATAATATATAAAAATAATAATAATAGTAATAGTGGACCAAGTTCGGCTAATTTGAATATGGGTTTTCTCCCATTTTCTTTCTCTTCCCTGGGGGAGTTAGAGGCAGACGCGGTTAGCTTGTTAAAGCGGATCAGAAAGTTTTCTATGACTTAGGACATTAGGGCCCGTACAGCTGTTCATATTTTTAATAGGATTAGTTTCTCTATTGCTAAAGGAGTGGGGGCCTAGATAGTATCTCGGCTTCCCTCTAATTTGTTATAAATCCTATTATTCTAATGAAGTGATGTTTTATAAATAATAATAATAATAATAATAATAAATAAAAAAATATTTCTATAAAATATATTAGTATTAAAAAAATCTGATTTTAATTATAAATCTATTTTTATTTATATATTTTAAAAATAAAACATCACATTTATTTTTAAGTATATATATTAAAATCTGTTAATAAAAAGACTCTTTATATATAACCACATTGCAACTATTACAAAAACAAAGGCCTAGTCCAGTTGGTAAATGTGTTGGCTTTGTGTTATGGGTGTAGTCGAGGTCTAGTTTTCGAACCCCGTGACTGGCGCTTTTCTTTTTAATTTTCTATTTAACTAAAACTCATGCCAAGCATATTAAGTTATAATGTGTGACAAAACTTGACACATAAACAATTACTTCATGTGACCATATATGGCATCTTGAATTTAGACACACAAACAATCAATGTGACTAATATCAAATTTAATGATAACCGATTTCCAATTTTACTCTAAATAATAGCCACATGAATATTTCACGATGTCGCTGTTATGAATATATTGGTCACCTATACTCACCTTAAATGCGGCCATAAACATAATTTAAATACACATTTGTGATATGGTGTGGCTATTATAAAGCCATATAGTCACATGATTATGCTAGAATTAAATGTGACTATACACATTAGAATTAAATATGACTATACACGTTAGCTTTTGGTGGAAAATAGAGGCCGGACAAGTGAATTGTCAAAAGAAGGGAAAATTTTACACGTGTAGGGGTGAGCATCAACGAAAATCAACCGGAAATCAGACCGAACCGAGGACTTAAGTAACGTACAAAACCATGGACATAGGACCGACCAATCAGTTCGGGTCCCGGTTGACCTTCAGTCGGTCTGGTTCGAAAAGTCATAATGGTCGATTACCGGACCAGACCGAGACCGATTTAGGCCAAAACCACAGACCGAGGACCGGACCAAAATGGGTTTGGTTCGGCCGATCTGGTTATGATGCTCACGCTGTTTAGAGTCAAACAAAGATGTTAAACAAAGGATAGATGTGATATCAGATAAACAATGAGAAGATTCAACAAGGAGTACATTGATTTCGTTGTACATGAGATGTTAAACAAGGGAGTAGATGTGATATCGTTGTACATAAGATGTTAAACGGAGGAGTATGTGGGATATCGTTGTACATGAGATGTTAAATGGAGAAGTCGAGATGGTATCTTCATACATGAGATGTTCAATGAAGGAGTCGATGTGATATCGTGATACATGAGATGTTCAACAAATGAGTCGAGATGTTCTCGTTTTACATGAGATGTTCAACAAAGTATTCTATATGCTATCGTTGTACATGAGATGTTCAACGGATGAGTTGAGATGTTATCGTTTTATATGAGATATTCAACGGAGGAGTATATGTTAAAATATATTAGTATTATTATAATAATAATAATAATAATAATAATAATAATATATTTCTATAAAAATATATTAGTAATAAAAAATCTGATTTTAATTATAAACCTATTTTTATTTATCTATATTTTAAAAATAAAACATCACTTTTATTTTTAAGTATATATATTAAAAACCTGTTTAATTAAAAGACCCCTTATGTATAATCACACTACAAACTATTACAAAAACAAAGGCATGGTCAGTTTTGGGTAAATGTGGCTTTGCGTATGGTGTAAGTCGAGTCTAGTTTCGAACACCCCCGTAGGTCTGGCGCTATATTTTCATTTTTCTAATTTATAATTATAAATCCTACCAAGCATACTAAGTGGTTAGTACTGCTAGTGTAAATATATTACTACTGCTAGTACATAGTTAGTACTGCTAGTGAATATATTACTACTGCTAGTATAAAGTTAGTATTGCTAGTATAACTTAGTACTGCTAGTAAAGTTAGTACTGCTAGAGAACTACAATGAAAAATATTCTAAGTGTTTACTACTACTGGTAATACAGTTAATGCTGCCAGTGAGACCAGTGAGAGTTAATGCTGCCAATGGAAGTTACTACTGCTAGTACAAGCTAATAACCTATGCCTTTTCCTTTGGAACAGGAATTACCTACGGTCACCTTACTTAGTTAATTCATTGTTACCCAAAGGGCGAAAGGGTTGTCTTATTCACTCACTATTATTCCAAGAATTACACTAAACACTATATGGAGATCTCCCCCGGGCTCATTAAGTCATAGATCTATATCTAAGACCATCTTCGATCCAGTTGAATGGGAGGTACGCATATTATAGGACATAAACAAGTATCATGCGATAAACATAACAAACAATCAACGATAAATTAAATAGATCGATAAATAAACCAAACATTTAAATCTTCATAAACATGGCTAATACCTAAAGGTATTAGCCGATAGTCATTGCAAGAATACACAAATTCATAGATGAACGTATGGGTAAACTAACCGAGTTAACGAATGATACCCAAAGACGAACGTGAATAAAGAGTATAAATGATTACAAGAGTTTTCCTATTAATTGGAGCACTTTGCAAGACATTCTTGGCTTCTTAGATCTTCTGGAAATCAAACTTGGTGGTTAAAAGCATCCCCTAATTCGTATTAGGGTTTTTGTATTTATAGGCTGCTGAAAATTGGTCAATACGGCGTATCCAAAGTCGATACGACGTATTGGGTGACTTGGCGTGGGCTCCAAGAATGAAATATTCTGAAAATCTTATGCAGGAAACCGATACGGCGTATCAAACCCTTGAATACGGCGTATCAGACCCCTCCGGTACGGCGTATCGGACCCCTCCGGTACGGCGTATCGGCTTTTCGGGTACAGCGTATTGGACACTTGGGTATGACGTATTAGATCTTCGGGTACGGAGAATTGGCTGAAAATGTGTTTTTCTTGATTATTGACCAAAGTATCATATACGGCGTATCTGCTGACGTGGATACGACGTATTCTTCAAAGTCAGGCAATGGTCTTGAGTTCTTCAAAGTCTTAGATACAGCGTATTCTTCTAGAATGATACGGCGTATTAATGTCAGAATTAGTGACTTCCTCAAACTTTTCGTTTATGCTTCAAAACACATCCTTTTCTCTATCATTTGCCAAATACTCGATAATTACTGCAAAACTCAAATATAAATGATTAAGTATCAATTCTTGCAATAATTACATCAAATGGGTTAGAAAACTTGGGATAAATGATACTAATAATATGACCTTATTTTATCAGCAACGCACAAGTAAGGTAGTATGACGACTATTACAAGGCTCCTAGTCTAGCTAAATGCGTACGTATTAATGCCTAAAGGGAATCACCCATACATGGGTAAAATAGTATGAAGACTATTACCTATGGGATCGTTTCTACACAATCATGCTTCCCAATGGTCATGGTGAAACATGTATACACATCAACAAGAAACAACGAAACTACGATCTACATACCAATTCATATACAATCATAAGCAAACACTAAATAGATCTATCCTAGCATGTTCAAGATAGAAGAAGCACACATATATATCAAACAATAAGACATATTGAGAGATAAGGGATAAATGAACTTCACTATGATGAATCAAGCAACTAGGGATGGTATCAAAGGGTTGGGGAACCCTAAAATACTCCCAAAAGTTTGGTACACATTGTTCTCCATGAACTTAAACCCTAATTCTTCTAATGAAAAGTGTATATGAAAAACGTAAAATTGAGTTTGTATATATAGAACTTTAGGCCGCGACAGCGTATCAAAATCTCAGACGGCATCGCAAAACTAGGGCTTCTTTGGGTCTTCAAACTGACGACTGATCCAGACGGCGTCATAAAACTTCAGACGACGTCGCTGGTTGAATCCAGACGGCGTCTCACAATTTCCAGACGGCGTCTCCACATTCTAAATGCAATTCTTCATCGATTTTCGTACCCGTTGACTCCCTTGTCCGTTTTCCTCTAAAACCGAGCCAAAATCATCGTATTTCCACCAAATGTCTTCCAAGTACTAAAAATGCAAAAAGAAACGATTAAGCACATATTTTAGACGTAATTGCATGATTATAAGGGTAAAATGACCCCGAAAAAGTGTATAAAATTACACCTCATCGGATGCCTTTCTCCAATACAACACACGTGACGTGGGGAAAGTTATCATAAAAAGCATTCAGAAACCAAGAAACGGTCTAACTTACTCATTTTAGTAGCCCATCTATTTGTCCATGTAAACTTGAAACCTCCTAAAGGGATGTCAATAAGAGTTGAGTTATTAATAAACTCATTAAAGATAACTGATTGTCTCTCATTAAAAACTGATCCAAACCTTTCACCTGCTTCACGAACTTCATTAAAATCGCTCATCATAACCAAATTCCCATCCCAAGCACCAATAATATTAACCAATAAAGACCATAAAGCGATCTTAGTAGACAAGTTCTGAGGAGCGTAAACGACAATCCACATTAGACGAACATCATTAGGGATCCAAAGACTTTCAACAAGCACATAATTATAGTTACATAAAATTCTAGATTTGCGAAAAACAAGGCTGTTCCAAACGCATATGATTCCACCCGACATTTCTCTGGCAGAAATAGAGGCAAAATCAAATTAGGAATTGCCCCAAATAGGGGTGTCCAAAAAAACCGAGGAACCATAAGAACCGAGGAACCGTACCGGAACCAAACCGTAAATCAGAACCATGGTCCAGTTCTTGGTTCCTAAAATTCTAAATTTTCGGTTCCTGGGATGGTTCGGGACAGAACCGGCCGGTTCCGGTTCTTTCCCGAAAACAATCGTTCTTTTGAAAAATATGATTTTTTATAGAGTTTGTTTGTGACATTATGTAGAGCATGTAGACTTTTGAGAAAATAAAAAATAAAACACTACTCATTATGTAAAAAATTCACAGTTTGGAACACAAATGCGTGTTCTTGACACAAATGCATACTTTTGAACAATTATAAACATATGTTTTTTACATTTTGTGTTCTTGTTTAAATTATTTTGAACTATTGAATTATCGAAACGATTTGCATTGTTAAAGATTCTTTTGTGTGTGTTTGTATTGTTATAGTATGTTCGTTATGAATGATTCAAAAATAAAATAAAAAATGATTTTTTTAAACACAATGGTTCTTGTCAGGAATTACCGAAAATTCCCGTACCGGAACCGGAACCGTCCCGGAACCGAACCGGAGAACTTGGGACGGTTCTCGGTTCCACATTTTCCTAATTTTTGGTTCTCGGTTCTCGCTGTTCCGGGACGGTTCGGTCCGGTTCTAGGACCATGGACACCCTTAGCCCCAAACCTGACGCAACATCCATAAATCAATGTGGGACATTTTTGTCTCTTGTAAAGCAAGTAAGTTAACCGTATACCTATTACACAAATCACGAACCCAACGCCTTTTTTTAAAGTTTCCAAAACCTTGAACATTTATAGATAAAGCATTCATTTATTCACTAGAAGCTCTTCATTATCGGCAATTAAGGATGCTAGAGTGTTCTCACAACCTTCCATGTTAAGACCCAAAGCCGTACCCACTTTAATTGTTAAGACCCAAATAGTGATAGTTATTGAGAACTTCTATTATATTCTTGCTAATCTGTTTGATTACATAGATCAGTAAGAATAGGGATGAAGCTAAGGTATAGTTGGTATAGTTTGATTACATAGATTAGTACAAAAATCATGTGGTTATGAGAGAAATCCCATTTGTAGCTAATATTCATATGACATAAATAGAGAAGTGGCCTAGACATGTATCTGTCATTTTTTCTCAGGTGACCATTTCTTCGTAGTAATGCAATTATGAGTGAACAAGATTCAAAACTCTAACGCATGTCTACATGACAATATACTTTTTGTGCATGCATGCCTCCTAAATAGCTTTTATATAAAGTTTGTATGACAGTTGTAGTAATCTATATAACAAATCTGAACGTCTTCTCGGCATTTTACGATATCCGACATATCACATAACTAAATCTCATCATTAGCAATCGTTTACAAGATTTTTTTTTAAGATACTATCACTACACAAGCAAAGCAAGATTTGAAATGAAAACAAAAAACAATACTGTCACTGCCACTGCACAAGCAAACCCGATAACTTGACCCGACTTAGCCTGATAAACACCCTAACCCGATAACCCGTTTTCTTATCGGGTCGGGTTGCATGTCACTTTTTGAAAACTCAAAACCTGTCCCGCAAACCTGATAACCCGACTCGATAACACCCCTACCCTAAACGTTTAAGAAAACGGTTCATATATATATGAAAACTGATATACATAACTTAACATGATATCTCGCAAGAAAAAACATGAATGTTTAAGACTTACTTTTTCATAGGTTGCTATTTTTTTTACCTAAACCCATTCCTTAAAATACCCAAATATTTATACTAAAAGTATGTTCAGTTTGATTTTATTCATACATATACAAAACAAAATCAGTAAATATAGCATGATTTAAGACGATATCAATCCACAAGAAAGAACAAATTTATTTCGATACAACAAGAACGCAATACATTTTAAACTCGTTGTGCCACTTACATTGATAGGTAGGTTTTATAGATTTTGAGAAGCCATTGATGACTGAAGATCATATTGTTCGAATGAAGGTGATGATTGCGAAATTGTTCATATGTTTTAACCCGTTTATTAACCAAAATTTTATTTTTTAACTGAATTCCATTAACAAATCTGCTCTTGTTTTATTTTTATTTTTACATGTTAGTAATAGATTTAAGTTCATTTGGATACCCAAGTTAATGTGGATATCAAGGACTAAACCCTACCATCCATCCTCATCTTTATCTAATGGATAAGATTAAACCCAAAACCCATTTTCATTATTTTTTTTCAAATATTAATATCTCCCAAACCGTTAATCGTTAAGCGAAAAAAGAAATATCATCACGACGAGCATTAAATTATCTTTTTATCGATACCCACTTTGATATACTTTCGACGATTTTTTTTTTTTTTTTTCACGTTTTTTACGTTGTTTTTTTTCGTTTTTTCGTATTTGAAACTTGCATGAAAAAACATATATGATATTAGTGTTAAATCATATATGATATTTAAGTTTAATGCAATCACATGTAATTTGATGTTAGTATTATATCATATATGATTTTATACGAATATTCAAATTAGTGTTTAATTATATATGATATTTTCATGCAAGTTTCATCAACGGAAAAAAAGATGAAAAAACGTGAAAAAAACAAAAAAAAATAAATTATCGAAAGTATATCAAAGTGGGTATCTATGGAAAGATAATTAAATGCTCGTCGTGATGATATATTTTTTTTTCGCTTAATAATTAACGGTTTAAGAGATATTTAAATTTTAAAAAATAGGTAAAATAATAAAATCCTTTTAATCTCAACCATTGATTTCTTTTTAGATGGATGATGAGGATGAGTCACTTGGTATCCAACCTTTTTTTGGGATCCAATATAACTCTCATCGTTAGTAATAAACTAATGTCCTAAATATAATCTTGTAATTTTGACTTATTTAAATTACGCCTTCATCTTTTTGGTTAATAAAAGTCATCACATTTTTATCCTACACATTTGAGAAGTAAAACGACACCGTTTTCCCTCATCTTTCACTGTTCATTTTAAGCACTGTAGATGCTCCAGCCAAGTGCCTCTAACCTAATTCAGTTTACTTGCTATAACGTAGGTTGAACAATTTTGAGACCTTTCAAATTATGGGGCCTTAGTCAATTGCACCGTTTGCACAAGCCATGGGCCCGACACTACACAATACACAATCACAAATTTAACTCGCATGTTTAACATAAACTGAACGTACAATTATTTTATTAAAGAGCAATCTCATATATTATGAGATACCACTAGACCAAAAGACCTTCGGTAAAAATACCTCTTTCAACATCCTAATCTTAATTACGACACCCGATCAAATCAAAACCCATCATTTTCATAATCTAATCAATAGACCACAACTAAATCACAAATTCATACTCTTACCAAATAAATTTTCTTAAATCTACCACAAACATATGTTTTCCTTCCAATCTAAACATTTTATTTTTGTCTATGCAATTCTTTACTACTCTTTTCAATTACTAAAATTACAAGAATAAAATTTATATTTATTTACATAACTTTATTAATAAACAACCATAAGCCCCATAAACATCCTTATCCTCACCCCAATAAACAAATCAAAATCCACAAAAAGCAAGGACAAATCCGTCTTTTCACATCCCCATAGTGTACACCTTAAATACAAACACTCTCGCCTCCCGTCACCTCACCTCCTCTCACAGCTCACTCTCCACCCTCCACGTGTCCACAAATCAACCCGTGACCGTCACTTTAGCCTTACATCACAGACGCAATTTAAAAAAAAAAAACACAAGCTCAATTAACTGTGTGTTTCTGTGTGTGTGTTTTTGTGTGTGTGTGTGATCTGATGATGATCTGAATGAACCGATTTGATGATGATGACGTCATGAATCGATGAAATGATGACGTGTACAATTGAATGAATCTGTTGTTATGAGATTGTGATTTGATATATAATTAGGTTTTTTTTTTATAAATTTGATTAGAGATTAGAAAAGTAGGTGAAATGAGTGGCGGAGAGATGGAGTGGAAGTTTTCGCAGGTTTTCGGAGAGCGAACTGCCGGCGAAGAAGTTCAGGAAGGTAGAAATATGTGATTTTAGGTTTTTTCTTGTGTTTGGATGGTAGTTATGTGAGATTTGTGCTCGTTCCGTTGATTTATAGTTTGTCGGGTTTTGCGTATGCCTAGAGGAGTTGTTAGCTGTAATTATAAAGTGTAAAATGGCGTAAAAGTTGAAGGCTTAGTTACTAGCGTTACAAATAGGAGCCTTTGATTGATTTATAGTTTTTCGATTGCGTAGAGGAGTTGTTAGTAAGAAAGTATTGGATTTGTTTGGCGAAAATACAAGTAGCTGTTGTTTTGATAAAGCGTTTGGTAACGTTTATAGGTGTAATTATTAAGTGCAAACGCTAGTTGCTAGTAAATGCTCCTTTTCAAGTAGCATTTTGATTTGGAGCGTTTAGAAAAAATTAGTAATGCTAGTTGCTAGTTGCCTCAAAACGCTTACTGCCAAACATACCCATAGGCTATGTTTGGAAAAGTTAGCAACAGTTTGTTTTATAAAAGTGTTTAGTAACATAGCTGTAGCTTATACCTACACACCCATAAAGTAGTTGCTTTAAATATGGGTACGGGTGTGACTGTCTACAACCTACCACCCCATACCTCGCTTCGACGGGATTGGGTATTGTTGTTACTTTTTTTTGGTTATCCATGGTTTCCGACCTTTTAGCTGAGTAATCCACGGGGTTTGAACCCACCGCCACACAAACTCAAACCGGGTAAAACCCTCTCTTTCGAGGAGGTTAGCTTGGACACTTCAGGAATTCAACTTGAGACCTCACACATGTAAGAGTGATAGTCACAAGTCCTTTTGCCACTAGGTCACGCCTGAGTGGTTTGTGTATTGCCGTTGTTGACATATGGTAGCTGTATTTATGAAGTGTAAAATGACATAAAAGCTAAAGGCTTAGCTATTAGCGTTACAAATAGGAGCGTTTGAAAAAAGCTAAACGCTTGTTGTCGAACAAGCATTATATTCTAAATGCTAAAAAAAGGCCAATTTATGAGGTAGATGTTAATGCACATTGCACGTGGCTTAGTTATTAGAGGGAAGATGTATGGGATGATGGGAACAATTCATGTACGGGTACGACGTTGACTGATCATGATCACGTTAGCGGTCAACAGTGTTTTTGTACTATCATTATCTCGTGTTTCCATATATGGCTTGTCTCGTGACATAGGTTTATCTAGAGGAACTAGAATCACGTGCTCTTTAGGCTTGTTCCAAATAGAAGTTTCATATATATAGTAAAAAAGTCAGAAACTTTTTGTTCAATTTGTATTTTTTATAGGAAATTGAGTCATATAGTTACAAAGTTATTGGTTTTGTCAGTGTGATGGGTTATCAGCAGTGCCTTGAGTTCTAATTATTGTGCACTTGTAGATATCCATTGATTGAAGGTCTTGGCTATATGATGTTTCTTTCGTGGGCTTTGATGGTTATGGAAATGTTAAAATTGATACTATAAGAGGCTTTATGTCAATTATTCGCCTTATTGATGATTTGTTAAGGTGTTTGTTTACGGTATTACCTAAATGCTAAGATATGCAATCATGTAACTGCCAGTTATGTTTCTTTGTTTCTATTGTACAATTACTGGATAGGTACTACATCTATTATAGTATCAATCTTGTTATTAAACTTTTTACAGAGGCTACTTAAAAAGCGTTTGTATGCACTTGTTGGAGTTTGTAATGTTGTTGGTATAGTAAAAACCCATGTCTCTTCCCCTTTCGTCTCTAGTATATATCTTTGCTTATGCTCACCTGATAGTGAGATATTTTTTCGTAGTTATGTGTTGGAACTCGTTGAGGGATTTTTTTGCGTCGATATCATTCTCGAGATTGAGATTTGATAAAAGTGGTGACATCTTTGCCACCTGGTGATCGCGGGCAGGGTGGATTTTTGGGGGACTGATAATAAGGAGGTAGATTTATTCTTTTGGTGTTTGGATATTTGTTATTGTTTCGCCATCTTAGTTTATCTCGTTACTTACAATACAATGTTTGTCTTTGAAGTATGGTGGGAATAGAAGAGAGTTAGAGAAGACTGATTACTCGATTAATAGGCATCCAGAATTCCGCTACAAAACAGAGTTTCAGAGTCATGAACCTGAGGTTTCTTAACCTTTCTTTGACTTTTTTGGTTCCTTTCATCATAATTATTTATCTTCGTCAGGTTTCAGTTATTCGTTTTCGATTTTTGGTTTTAGTTTGATTATTTAAAGAGTTTGGAGATCGAGGAGAAAATCAACAAAATTAGATGGTGCCAAACAGCTAATGGCGCCCTCTTTCTTCTGTCTACGAATGATAAAACCATTAAGTATTGGAAGGTAGCAACAGCAACTCCCATTTTACTCGCATTATTTATAAATAGATTTGCATAAATCATAAAATCTGCTCTGCAACTTATACAGTAACCCAATTGTTTATTATTCAATATGTTACGTTCCTATCAGTTGTAACCAATGTAGGCTTAAAATAAGTTAGATTCTCTCCGCATTTCTGTTTAGATTCTCTCCGCTTTCACTGTATTAGTGTTAATGATAGCAGAGGGGTTCATTTTAAGGCGTTGCTTCAAGTTTTCAGCTATAAAAATGTTCATGTGGTACTTAACAACTTAGCGTGAGGGAATTGATTGACAAACTGACAGTGTGACATTAAGCTGAAGTCATATGTTTTCTTTAAGTTACATACACGAACAGCACACTTCATGTTATTAAATGCAAGTCTGATTTACGTCTCTCTGGACATGCCTGATTTTTGTTCTGTTTTCTCAGTCTTTTTTTCTCATTCACTTTATCCAGGCAGTTAAAATTTTATGCCAACCGGCTTGTTTTCTTGTTGAAGTTCTAAAACTTATTTCTTCTTACACAGGTCCAAGAGAAGAAGATCAAAAAAATCGCAGAAATGAGCATGGAACCTTCTAAAGCGACTGGAAATGGAATTGTCGCTAGTCCAAGTGTTACTTCCACCCAGAAGCCACATCTTACAAATGGATACTCTGACAAATCTTACACTAGTTTGAGCAATGACTTGGGCATCCAATCACTTCGTTTACCTGTGGTAGTTGTACTTATGCCTTATATGTTTCGGATTTATTTACAAATTGGTCAATATGGTTTATGTTGTATATCTAAAGGGTCAAATGGCTTAAGCTAAAAGATAGAACTAAAAGGAAATGGGCCAAATGGGTCTGGCGGGTCAAAGTCGTTTGATATGTATACAATAGAACTTTATAAATTGTTTGATTGTAAGTTTGTAACAGTTTAGTTTCGTAAACATATTTTAACACAACAAAAGGTGAGGCAACTAACCTGTTTTCAAGACGCTCTAAAAGCATACTCCGTTTGGGTGCGCCTGATGCACCCATGTTGGTTACCAGTGTGATCATAATTTTAGCTCATGTTATTTGCTTTGGTGTTCTCAATAGTGTAACACCTAAGGGTAACGTTGCAGGTAACTAGCAATGAGACCAACCTTGTTGCAAGATGTAGAAGAGTGTATGCTCATGCACATGATTATCATATCAATTCTATTTCGAATAACAGGTATAATTCTTTAAATATCTCAAGTGTTTATCAGCTTTTGTTACTTGTACACATGTTTACTCCCCGAGGCTCAATTCTTTAATAATGAAGCTCTTGTGAGATTTAAAAAACGTCGTCTTTTTAGTTGTTGGCATAAGCTCGTAAACATATCAGATATTTAGTTTGATTGATCATTGCTGGGGCTTTTACAAACTCTATTCAGTAATTAAAATTTCTCAGGTCCTATTTATTTGAAAATCAATGGCTCGATTGGCTGATTTCTTTATGAGCTTGTTTCCCTGAACATCTTCTGACCACCTTCCTTTCCTCCATGATTTAGTGATGCTGAAACATTTATCTCTGCTGATGATCTTCGGATAAACCTTTGGAATTTGGAAATCAGTAATCAAAGTTTCAACATTGTGGATGTGAAGCCTACGAACATGGAGGACCTCACTGGTTAGTATTTAGTAGTGATCAATTTTACATTCAATTTTATGTAGTGTACATTATAACTTTTGGGTAGTATCCTTTTTTGGGGATGCTTCCCATTATAGTTTGAAAACGCACACTGTAGGTCGAAAAAGGTTTCAAACGCACAATTTAATACTAAAGATTCAGAATACTCGTAACTTTATAGAGTGAAACTATTGCTGAGATGAAACCCCAAGGCCATAATAAACGTCAAGCGAAATATCTCAAAGTTTGAAACCGTAACTTAGAGCCAACCCATATACAAATTCAAAGCGCAAATTCGAACTTTCATCAGAGTATCTAGTTGTGACATTCCCCTTGTAAATTAGTGCCGATTTATACAACCATTTAAGATATACGTTATGCGTGTGTTTGAAACTGTTCTTCAATCCCTTAGCATTTTCATGCAATATTACCTGTTTGATAATACAAAAGTTTTTGAGCCTTGACTTTGACTCTACTTTGTTGCAGAGGTGATTACATCAGCTGAGTTTCATCCAACACATTGTCATACACTGGCATATAGTAGTTCCAAAGGATCTATTCGCCTTATTGACTTGCGGCAGTCTGCACTGTGTGATAAGCATTCAAAATTGTAAGTTTTTTTTAGTGTGTGTGTGTGTGTGTTGGGCACCCTTTACTTTTAATTATAGTTTGTTCTTTCTTAGAGGTGGCAAAATGGCCGGGTCAAGAGGGCTGCGTAGTTTAAGATTCAGGGTCGAAATTGGTTGAGTCTGGTTGAAGCGATAATATATGATTACTAATGTTATATTGTATTATAAATCATCTAAATACTTCGAATAAACAAGTTAGGAGGTTGTATGCGTCTGAAACTCTGAAAGTACATTTTGGATGACTTCATAGATTTTTTTTTTGGGTTTTAGGGTTTAGGGACCGCGACACAGATTCATACCGGGCAAAGCCCTCCCTTTTCAGGAGGGTTGCATGGCCACTTCAGGGTTGTTTGCACCTAGCAAGAATTGAAGAGACCTCACACATTAGAGTGGTTTTAGTAGGGCTGATCATCGGGTCAAAACCGAACCGAACCGCCGAAAACCGATTTTGAGGAAAACATGAATCGAGAACCGAACCGAGCCAAACCGAAACTGAACCGAACCGTTCGGTTCGGTTTAGATGATTTAGGTGTGTTTTTCTCGGTTTTGGTCCAAACCGAACCGAGCCAAACCGAAACCGAAAACCATAAATATATTAAACCGAAAACCGAACTGTGTAAGGCCGGTTCGGTTTCGGCTGGACCGGTTCAGCTCGGTTTTTCGGTTCGGTTCGGTTTTCGGTTGATTTTGCTCACCACTAGGTTGTAGTCACAAGGCATTTACCACTAGGCCACCCCTAAGTGGTTTACCTTTTAGAAATTAAACATGACCCAAATGGATCCGTTAATAGGTAAATGGATAAACATTGTAAACTCCATTCTTTTCTGTTTTGTACAACTGTCGATCTTTCTCAAAACTGAAGCAGCTGACCTTGGGATGTGGTTGTGTTTTAGAAGAGAATTATGTTGTTCTTTTATTGATTTTTTCTGGCTTTTATATAATCAAGAACAATACTAAAGAAAAGCAATAACATGTTCTTATATAGGTTTGAGGAACCTGAAGCACCTGGTTCAAGATCATTCTTCACTGAGATAATAGCGTCTATTTCCGATATCAAGTTTGGAAGAGAAGGAAGATATCTACTAAGTCGTGACTATATGACCCTTAAGGTTTGCAATGTTTTTCCTCTCCTGCTTCATTATCTACATGTAAATGATTTTAATTGTGAGAACTCCCCAAGATCTATGGTTTGTTCGCACCTGGTGCTTTAAGTAGCCCAGGTAATATTTTGGCCCTCATATAAGTATATATTATTTACTAAAACCCAAGTCCCGGTGTGCAGTTATGGGACATCAACATGGACTCTGGTCCAGTCTCCACGTTTCAAGTGCATGAATATTTAAGACCTAAGGTATACTTTGTTAGTTTTTCATTAAATTTTTCGCTGCTAATTTTTTTAAGCATTACGAGATTACTGATGATGTACTGTTGATTATTCAGTTGTGTGATTTATATGAAAATGATTCTATTTTCGATAAATTTGAGTGCTGTTTAAGTGGTGA
>BQNB010056549.1:0-38628 GCA_026074375.1 Tanacetum coccineum | reverse complement strand
GAAATATAAAAACTAAGACTTGACATATTACCTCAGGTTGCGTGACAAAGCCGTTTATTTCCATTTAAGTCACTTTTGACAACAATCAGATTTCCCTATTAAAGTGAGTTCATAGTCCTACTTTTACATGTTTTCTAAATCTCGTGGGGAGATACATGCTATAAACCATGAATACTAGTATTTTCCAACTGTATACTATCCTGATATATTATTGCCTAAGTTACCTCCATCGCCGATATTCTTTATATCATGAACCATTAATCACTTGTGTGTGAACGCGAATATTGTGGATAGATCTATCGGGGTTAACGAATCCTGTTTGTGTTTACCAGTGAGGTAACCAAGCGCACTATATTTGAGAATAATGGATAATTTGGCAAATTACCTTTCCAGAAGGACATTCGTTCCTTAAATGTCATTGATATGACTTCTATGTTTATCTCAGGTAATTAAGCTAATCTAAGGCACGGAGTGGCATGGACTTGAAGACGTCCAAACTTGTTATCATTCAACCTATATGTTTTAAATGTATTTTGGGACCTCCTTTTGTAAAACTCTGATATGTTATTGAATGATAACTAAATTTTCCAAAACGTCTCTTTTGAGTCATTTTCTATGATTATGACTGTTGATTCATGAAGTAATACCCCTAATTTAACTTCCGCTGCTATGTGAATTATCAGGGTGTTACAGAATGGCATCAGAGCTCATGAGTTATAAAGAACAAGGTTAAAACCTAAACTATAACTATTTTACATCCAAGAAAGTCCTCCGTGCCACTACATTTCCTGAATAGTATGTAAAGAGATTTGTTTAAACAAATGATACATAACTACTAATTATATATAAATAACTTATGTTATTTCCACTAAGTTGTTACAGAGTTATGTCTACATCCACCTACCCTATTATTATCCTATCTGATTCCGATGTTAAGGATGCTTTTTCCTTTACAAATACTCCTGACTATACCTCGGCTTCACCGGATTATTCCCCAGCCTCACCGGGAAACACCTCTTCTGACCCTTCAAAGGATTCACCTAAGGATTGTTCAGCCTCACTAACCATCTCACATTTCCATGATGATCCGTATATAAAGGTCATGCAAAGCATATAATGCTACTAATAATGAATCATATATTCCACTACCATGAGCTCCTATTGATCCACCAACCGTTTTGCCTTCATCTCCAGTGTTACCACAATCTCCCGTATTTGATCCCCAAGATTTCTTTCTTCCCGAGGAGATTATGCCACCTCAGAAACGAACCCGTTTCCTATCACCCTCCTCTACTGATTCTTCTGCCCCACCTCATGTATTTGAGATTGAAGAGAGTTCTCATGTGACGGGTCTGGAGCGCCATGAGGAACTGATCGAAACTATTTTGAATCACTTAGATGAGCTCCCTCTTGAGTGCATTGAGCATATGGAAGATAAGATAGAAGGTCTTGGTAATGGTCGAGTAATCATACAGCGAGATTTTGACCAACTAGAAACTGAACTTCAAGAAGCCCATACCCAGATTGCTGGATTTCAGAGTAAACAAATAGGGCATGATGACGAGATTGTTCTTGCTCGCGTTAGGATTTATACTCTGGAAATGCTCATCGAGGATATCCAGGTTCGCCACTGATCAGATATGAAGAGTATTCTAGACATGATCCTTGAGCTTAAGAACCATAAGGGAGGACCACCAGACTACTAGACTAGATCCTTATCATTTACAGCTTTTGTTTAGAATCCAACCATGGGATGTTTGGCATAAATATCGACACTTGTCAAATTTTGGTTATGTAAAATATATAGACATAATACAGTTATGATTCTGTTATACCTCACTGTTTCATGATACAGATTTATGTATGTCGTGGTTGTCTATTCTATATCCTGTATTACGATTACTCATATCTTTATGTAACCGGGATTACTATGGTTCTCTTACCATCAGGTTTTCTCAAACCTTTGTACCCAGGTATCATGGATATGATTAATGATCAAGATATTAAGCATATGATCCCACCTACACCACCTAGAGATATAGAGCCTCCTATTGAATCACCCATTCCATCATCTCTATCTTCATCAATAGGGTCCTCATCACCGGTTAGGTCAACTACACCACCACCAGACTATCCTTTTGATGAGTCTATCTTTGCAGAATTAGATAACACGTTATGGATCATACCGCGACCACTAAAAAGTGAACCAGTCCCTGAGGAACCTAATGAGTCAGATGCTTATTAGAGTACCCATCTCCGGAAGTCTTAGATTCTAAAATTTTCCATTGTATTCTGCAACTTAATATCAAAGGATGTGTATTTTTTGTTAGAAATTATATGAAATAAGTATCTATGTCAAATGATTTCAATATCACTATGTATCAAAATTTTGACAATGACTTATGATATGACTATATCATTGTATGGATTCTTATTTTGTGTTATCTTGTAAATGTTGATAGAATGGATCGCAAGAGGACATCAACATCTGCAGCACCACCCATGACTCAGGCCGCCATCAAGAAACTAGTTGCTGATAGTGTTGCTGCAGCTCTGGAAGCACAAGTTGCTACCATGATAAATACTGACGATACTACTAGGAACACTCGACAAAGAGAAACTCCTATAGCAAGAAAATGTAGCTACAAAGAGTTTATGAACTGCCAACCTTTCAATTTCAAAGGTACGGAAGGGGATGTGGACTGCGATCTACTGGTTGGAACTAACAGAATCTGAAATTCCTACTGTAGTAACTATACCGAGGACGTGAAAATGAAATTTTCTACTGGTACTCAGACAAGGAAGATTATCCATGTTGGAATTCATTCGCCTAGCTGATTGGAATAGAGGAAGCTTATAAAATTTCCTGGTCTGAATTTAAAAAGTTCTTAATAAATAAGTATTGTCCCAGAACCGAGGTCAAGAAAATAGAAGATAAATTTTACAATCTGACTGTAAAAGCGAATGACCTTAAGACTTACATTAGAAGATTCCAGGAATTGGCAATCTTATGTCCAAATATAGTACCAAATTCTGAGAAACTTATGGAAGTCTTCATTGGGGGATTACCTAGAAGTATTGAAGGAAATGCTACCGCTTCAAAGCCTCAAACTTTGGAGGAAGCCATTACCATAACTCAGAGGTTAATGTATCAAGTAACAAAGCACAATTCTGTGCAAGGAAACAATGATCACAAACGAAAGTTTGATGATAGAAGAACCTTCACCAACAACAACTACCAAAACAACCATAGCAACAACAATAACAACCGCAGCAATGATCACCACCAACAACATAATAGAAGGAAAGAAATTGTCCGGGCTTATGCTGCCACCCCAAATGAAAATAATAGGTATACTAGAAACCTTCCCTTGTGTAAAAGATTCACCCTACATCACACAGGACCTTGCAGTGTTAAGTGTCAGACTTGCAATAAGGTGGGTCACCAGACCAGGAACTGCAGAAACAAAGGGCCAGCCACTGGAAGTAATTTACAACCAGTATTAATGACTTGTCATGCCTGTGGGGAGAAAGGACATTACAAAAATCAGTGCCCAAAAGCAAACAACAGTGCCCACAGAAGAGCATACTTGCTGAGGGACAAGAGCGCTCACTAAGACCCGAACGTAGTCACAAGTACGTTCCTTCTAAACCAACATCTAGCTAGAGTATTATTTGATTCAGGAGCCGATAAAAGTTTCGTATCCATATCTCTTGCTTATATGATTAATATCCCACCAATTACACTAGATACCACTTATGACATTGAAATGGCCGATGGAAACCTAGTAGGCACTAATACCGTTATCCAGGGTTGTACTTTGATTTTGTTAAACCAACCATTTAAAATTGACCTTATGCCGATTAAACTCGGTATCTTTGACTTCGTCATTGGTATGGATTGGTTATCCAAGTATCATGTTAGAATTATCTGTGATGAGAAAGTAGTCCACATCCCCATCGAAGGTGAAACTTTAATCATCTGAGGTGATCGAAGTAAAACTCGACTAAACCACATATCCTGTATAAAAACCAAAAAGTATATATCCAGGGGATATCAAATTTTCGTAGCCCAAGTAGTGGAGAAGAAGTCAGACGAGAGACGATTGAAAAATATACCAGTAGTTAGAGAATTTCCAGAAGTTTTTCCTGAAGACCTACCCGGCCTTCCTCTGATTCGCCAAGTAGAGTTTCAAATCGATTTAATGCCAGGAGCGGCACCAGTAGCCCGAGCACCTTAAAGATTAGCTCCTTTAAAAATGCAGGAACTATCCGACCAACTATAAGAGTTAGCAGACCGAGGTTTTATCCGACCAAATACTTTGCCTTAGGAGCTCCTGTCTTATTTGTTAAAAAGAAAGACGAATCTTTCAGAATGTGTATCGATTACCGGGAGCTGAATAAACTCACCATAAAGAATCGTTACCCATTACCCAGGATCGATGATTTATTCGACCAACTTTAAGGTTCAAGTACTTACTCAAAGATTGACTTAAGATCAGGCTATCACCAACTGAGAGTCAGGGATGAAGATATTCCCAAGACTGCTTTCAGAACGCGATATGGACACTATGAACTCCAAGTAATGCCATTTGGTTTAACCAATGCACCTGCTGTGTTCATGGATCTCATGAATCGTGTGTATAAACCATACTTGGATAAATTTGTGATAGTGTCCATCGATGATATTCTCATCTACTCCCGTAACAAAGAAGAACACGAAGATCACCTAAGAATAATCCTAGAATTACTCAAAAAGGAGAAATTATATGCCAAGTTCTCCAAATGTGATTTCTGGATCAGTATCGTGCAGTTTCTTGGGCACGTAATTGATAGCCAAGGAATTCACGTTGACCCCGCCAAGATTAAAGCAGTCAAGGTTTGGGCATCTCCTACCACACCTACAGAGATACGCCAATTCTTAGGACTCGTCGGCTACTATCAGAGATTTATCAAAGGTTTTTTGAAGATTGCAAAGCCTTTGACTGAATTAACCCAGAAAAACAAGAAGTATATCTAGGGAGAAAACCAAGAGTCAGCCTTCTAACTGCTAAAACATAAGCTTTGTGAAGCTCCAATCTTAGCATTACCAGAAGGAAACAATGATTTTGTCATTTACTATGATGCATCACATCAAGGTCTGGGAGTGGTGTTAATACAAAGAGAAAAAGTTATTGCATATGCATACCGACAACTCAAGTCTTATGAAAAGAACTATACCACACATGACCTCGAATTGGGAGCAGTAGTGTTCGCTCTTAAAATTTAGAGACACTATATGTATGGCATAAAGTGTACTGTGTTCACTGATCATAAAAGCCTTTAACATATCCTTGATCAGAATGAGTTGAACATGAGGCAACGCTGTTGGTTAGAATTGATCGCAAATTACGATTATGAGATTTATTACCATCCTAGAAAAGCAAATGTTATAGCAGATGCCTTAAGCCGAAAGGAACGAATCAAACCACTCTGAGTTAGAGCATTAGTCATTACCCTGCACCCAAAATTACTATCACAAATCCTCGAAGCCCAAACTGAGGCGATTAAAGAAGAGAACATCAAAGCTAAAAACCTACGAGGAATGGACAAAGCATTTGAAGTACATCCTGATGGAACCCGATGTATCAAGAACCGAAGCTGGTTACGACTCTTTGGTAATTTAAGGGACTTGATCATGCATGAGTCCTATAAATCAAAGTATTCCATTCACTCAGGTTCTGACAAGATGTATCAGGATCTAAAGAAACTCTATAGGTGGCCTAGCATAAAGGCGATCATCGCTGAATATGTTGGCAAGTGTTTAACATGCTCTAGAGTTAAAGCAGAATGTCAGAAGCCATTCGGCTTACTGATACAACCAGAGATTCCTACATGGAAATGGGAAAGAATAACAATGGACCTCGTTACAAAACTACCCAAAACATCAAGTAGACATGACACAATTTAGGTCATTATAGATCGCCTTACCAAATCAGCACATTTTATCCCCACCAGAGAGAGAGATAATATGGAAACCCTTACAAGGTTGTATATAAAGGAGATAGTCTCACGGCACAGAGTGCCGATATCCATCATCTCTGATCATGACAGTCATTTCACATCCAGATTATGGCAGTCAATGCAGAGTGCTTTGGGTACTCAATTAGACATGAGTACGACATATCATCCTGAGACCAATAGAAAAGGTGAAAGAACCATCCAAACACTTAAAGACATGCTTCGAGCCTGTGTTATAGATTTTGGAAAAGGATGGGAGAGACATTTACCACTGGTAGAATTTTCTTACAATAACAGTTACCATGCTAGTATTAAGGCAACACCATTCGAGACACTTTATGGTTGAAAGTGTCGTTCACCTATCTGCTGGGCCGAAGTTGGAGATGTCCAACTCACGGGACCAAAGATAATCCATGAAACCACTGAAAAGATAGTACAGATCCGATAACGCTTGCGAGCTTCAAGAGACCGGAAAAGGAGTTATGCCAATGTAAGGCGAAGGGCATTGGAATTCCAAGTTGGAGATCATGTTATGTTAAAAGTGTCACCTCAAAAAGGTGTCATCCGATTCGGAAAGCGAAGAAAGCTTAATCCCTGGTACATTGGGCCATTTAAGATCCTTGATAGGGTCGGCCCATTGGCATACAAACTTGAGCTTCTTGAAGAACTCAGTAAGGTTCACAATACCTTCCACGTTTCTAATTTAAAGAAATGCCTATCTGACGGATCCCTCGGCATTCCAATAAAAGAGGTCAGCTTAATAACAAACTCAACTTTGTGGCAGAACCCGTGGAAATTATGGATAGAGAAGTCAAGCAACTGAGACAAAGTCGCATCCTTATAGTCAAAGTAAGATGGAACTCTAAAAGAGGACCAGAATTCACATGAAAACGCGAAGATCAAATTCGTGCCAAATATCCACATCTATTCCCAAACATCACTCCAACGTCCAACTAAATCTCGGGACGAGATTTCTTTAAGGTTAGGATACTATAACAACCCACAATTTTCCTCAATGTAATCTCCACCTATTATATTAAAGACATCCATTTTCATGGAAATATTTTTTTGTTTTATTCCATCCATTATGTAACGTAACTTACATTTCCAAAGTAAACGAGCTCACGCAACTACCAATGCTAATTTCATCAACGTTTAAATCAAGTAAACATCATAATATGTCAAGTAATATGTTCTAATATCCATTTTTACCACATACGTTACCTATTTAACGTACCATCCATAACGTTATTATAAAACGAACTTTATACGTTAACGTTTAAATCAAAACCCCGACTATACGTAATTTCCATAAAATCTAAATGTACAAACTTATAAGGCTTATGTACAAGTTAACCATGTGCAATATTTAAAATACATTTCCCTCCACTTTTGTCAAACCCTACTTACCACTATTTAAAGCTAGTGTACAAGTCGATTAAGCATGAGATTCAAATTTAGCCATTTCCTTCCAAACTAATATACACCATTCGTACCACCCTTTAAGCCTAAGTTACTAATCTCCTAAGCACCACATTTAAATTAAATCTTCCTTCCATTCTACCTCATGCTCGTACAAACCAAACGAAACCCTAATCCTAATCTGAAACCATAAACAACCTGATACCACCTTAACTAGTTTCTTAACCAAGTCCTAACCAAGCTAGCACCCTCCACTATGATCCACCACCTTGTCTACCACCTTGTCACCACCCTTGAGCCCCAAGCAAACACCTTGTCACCTTGCACCCCAAGTTGAACTCTTTGTCACCACCTTGGTGATTTGAACCCTCACCACTCTCCAACACCTTGCTAAGCTATGTCATAGCTTCCATTAGTCACCATGATAATCTAGAACCCTAAAACTTGGCCACCACTCCTTCCCTTGCCCTATATATACTCGAACATACATACACATTCACAACACATAAATTTTAACAACCTTACTCACTTGTTCTTAACCTATTTCGATCCAAAGAAGAGAAAGAGAAAAAGTATAAGCCACAAAAGAACCAAGGAGTAAGATAGAAAGGTTCTTGATTCATCTCCAAAAGTTACACGATCCATTCCAAGACATTCGAACCATATTAAGCCCCTGTAAGTCATATAACTCATTCAATAAGCTCTTTATATGTTTTAGATCATTTATAAGCTTTGATTAAGCCACTCGTTTAAGCCCTTGAACCCTAAGGCCATTCGTTTGGTTTTCTTAAACCAAACGTGCCCTTAATAAGCTTTAAAAGAATCATTTTGTTCTCCGATAAGCTATAAGCTTTAAGCTAATCTCATAAGCTATTTAAATAAGCTATACAATCATTTTTTATGAGCTTTGAATCAAACCCTAAAAGCTATAAGCTTTCGACATGTAAATTCCAAACCAAACGCACCCTTATTGGGCTAACGAACCCATAAGCTCATTTTATAAGCTACAAGCTTATTAAATCCACAAAACTAACTTATTTCAGCTTATTGTGATAAGCTAAAAGTTGCTAAATGAAATTAAGCTCAAAAATGCAAAGTATGTGAAATTTGGACTAAAAATGCAAATGCATGATGCATTAAGGGTAAAACTTGTATATTTTGAAACTTGTAATACTTTTTGGGCCAAAACTATAAATATCTTAAACATTAAACTACAAGGGCCTGTTTTGCCAAACTCTAAAGTTAAGGGTTAAATCTTTAAAATATATATAAAAGGGTTTAAATTGTAAAATATTTCATACCAAGGGTATATATTGCCATTTTTGAATTCTTAAGGGTGTAAAATGTAACATTTTTATATATTAAATAAAAATATATTTAAACATTATAAGACTCGATTTTATTAAAAACCCGACACATTTATCGTTTCATTCATCGATCGAAACATATAAAAATAATTATGTTATATATTTAACATAATTTATCATCTACTAGCTTTTGAAGAAACTTAAAAAGATAAAATCTTATCATTTAAACTAGAACGTATCACGTTACTAGGGAATTTCATGTGAGGGGCTTTCATTTGGGTAGACGTTTTGACGAGTTGCTAGATTTACGATTTAAAGTGTCCTAGCTCCTCAAACGTTTACTACATGACCTCTGGATTATGATAGCCCGAACAGTGATACGATATTTTCACAAGTTAATAAACCAAATTAATATTTACAAAGTTTTGAAATATAAAAACTAAGACAACATGACCTGTGGATTATGATTAGGCCCGAGCTGTGATACGATATTTTTACAAGTTAATAAACCCAAATTTTATTTACGTTAAACTTCTATGAAATTAAGGTTTTTACAAAGTTTTGAATTATAAAAACTACGACTTGACATATTACCTCAGGTTGCGTGACAAAGCCGTTTATTTCCATTTAAATCACTTTTGACAACAACCAGATTTCCCTATTAAGGTGAGTTCATAGTCCCACTTTTACATGTTTTCCAAATCCCGTGAGGAGATACGTGTTATAAACCATGAATACAAGTATTTTCCAACTGTATGTTATCCTGATATATTATTTCCTAAGTTACCTCCATTGCCGATATTCTTTATATCATGAACCATTAATCAGTTGTGTGTGAACGCGAATATTGTGGATAGATCTATTGGGGTTGACGAATCCCGTTTGTGTTTACCAGTGAGGTAACCAAGGGCACTATATTTGAGAATAATGGGTAATTTGGCAAATTACCTTTCCAAAAGGACATTTGTACCTTTCCAGAAGGACATTCGTTCCAGAAGCACAAATAATTAACCATAAAAAACATAAACATAAATTATGGATACATACCTTTGGCAACCAAGCTGGTGATGAAACGCAAGCGTCTTCATATACACACACATGTGTTTAATTGTGGTTAACCAAAACCACTATTAGTTACTAAAATAAATAACCTCCGCATGTATCCACACTACACGTCAAACGATATCACCTGAATGTTAGTTCTTGACCAACGAGCAATAGAACACAAGAATTATTGAAACCGAAAAACCCTAAGGGTTTGTTATGTTTCATTCGACTAAGAGGATAAGATAAGAAAAGATGGGATGAGAATTATAAGCTCTAGGGTTCTCCTTATATAGTAGATGATTTTAGGGTTTATCTAAAATACATAACTTAGAGAAAAAGATAGCTCAAAACCCAATCCAACCTCCCCTTGGGCCTATGGCCGATCGAACCAAGCTCAACACCCCCTTGGTGTTGACTTTTTGACTTTTCTAATATTTATGGTTAATTACATTTAATTACCTATTAATTAAAAAGCCTTTATAGTTAATTATTCATAACGAACTAATTAACAACCGTCAGTGTTCTTTCGTTAAATCATATATTAATATAAATAATAAATATACAATTATATTATTATAAACATTAACAGAATGATATCTAAGTGTAAACGTATGTGACCCCATAGGCTCACGTATTTCCAGCTGTATAAATATTCGTATGACATGAGCACAAACCAACATGGTTGAATAGTTTTACCAATTAAAATTGCTTTTTCAAAAGATTGATTTGAGTTTATGTGAAGTTGACGATATTGATTGATAGTATGATATATAAAGTAAATATATAATGCAAGTAAAGAAAGAGTATGTAAAGAGATAACCGAGACACAAGCGTTTATAGTGGTTCGGCTACAAGGACAACTTCCTTGCCCTACTCCACTCCCCGAGTCACCTACTCAAGAGTTCGTAAACACTAGTCACCAATCTTCTTTAATCGGCAGAGAAGCCTCACAACGTCGCTTACACCTTTTAACGGTACAAAGCTAAATACCGGATTCTAACAAAGGTAGAATCAACCCAATACAACCACACTTCTTTTACAAGGATGATGAATGATGCTACAACTACTAAATGATGTACAAGATACAACAAAGTAATCGTGATGAGATGATGGAGATGCGAAACAAGATTGCTTGAACTTGATCGTCTCGTATGCTATTTTCGGCATTTTCTTCTAAATTAAGAGAATTACCTACAAATGATGTATGAAAGCTATCTAGATCTGAAAACAAAAGAGAAATCAGATTATAAGAGAGATTAGAAAGATAATGGGTAAGTAAAACATGAGAAATGGCTTGGTATTTATAGGCAAAAAACTATACTATATCTTGGTTTCGCCGGTTCCTTTGTAGAAGGGAACCGGACAGTGTAAATACATAGAACCAGCATGTCCTATAGCGCGGTTCTAGGCAGTTCCTTTTACCAAAGGGAACCAGCTAGTGTTAAATGATAGAAACGACATTCTAACACAAAATCTAAATTTTAGATTGCCAAATCTTGAAATATTTTGTGTAATCTTGGTAGATTTGCCTAAGATATGGAGAGGTGATTAGGTCACCTATAATGTAAAATATTTCAAATAATATTTACATAATTTCCAAAATAAAAGTCTAAGTTACTTAAAAGAATGAGTATGTGAAAATGTATGAATTGATTAAAATAAGAGAACTTATTGATCTAAAACTTGTGCATTCTAGATTTTATGAATTGTTATCGACAAAACACGAGAAAATCATAGGATAGAAATAAACGTTTTACCGGTTTATTTGTATTAAAAATCTCCCCCTTTTTGTTGATGATAAAACATAAAATTGTTGGAAGTAAAAATTAGAGCGTCAAGTTTTAGATTAGACCTTTTACTTCCCTTCTCCCCCTTTTTGTCGAAACAAAAAGAACGACGAAGAAGATCCAACTAAAAGATGCAATGATGTAAGTACAATAGATAAAATTTAATTCAAAGAGGATCAAATGCAATGGTATAAGTATGAGTCGATCTGAAGCGAATGAATGCAATAATGAGAGTTGATTCGGATAGAATCAAAATGTAATGCTCCCCTTTGACGGAGGCATCCTTTAAGAGAGCGAATTAAATCATCCAATTGGATATAATGCTACAAAAAAATGTTAGTGAATCAATTCAGTGCAAGCTTCCCCTAGCTTTAAGAGTACCTACAAGACAAAATGTTAGAAGCAAGAGACAAAACTTGCTACTGTAGAACCGGCATAGCCAGTTCTTTTTCACGAGGGAACCGACCTTCTATAATGGGAGGAACCGGATCATGTGCACAAGGTTAGTAGTTTGACTTTATAAACATAGACAATTATCATTTAGGAATTATAATCACAAGCAATACGTAGAATAATCATCCTTGTAATAAAACAAAAACTATTTTTGTGACCGTAAGTTACTTACAAAATAGAGAAAAATAGAAAAAATAAGAACAAGGATCATTTCTTGAGATAAAGAAAATTACAACACTATTTTTATTATTCTGATACTCCCAAAAGATTCTAAGGGAATTTTAGTGGGAGAGAATGATGAGGCGCTCGAGGATGTGGTTGAGGATGAACCTCAATTCATCACCTAGGTCATGGACAAGCACTTGCATGCGTTGATGATGAGGTGTAATTTTATACACTTTTTCGGGGTCATTTAACCTTATAAATCATACAAATATGCCTAAAATATGTGCTTAATAGTTCCTTTTTTGTGTTTTTAGCATTTCGGAAGCTCTTGGAGCAAATACACGTAACTTGGACTCGACTTGGGAAGAAACAGGACAAGATTGCAACTTTACACGAAGTGGTTTCAAGGATGCGCGTACAGTGCCTAGAGACGGCGTCGCAATTCCTAGTGACGCCGTCAGAACTTACAAGCAACGGCGTCAAGAGTTATGTGACGGCGTCAGAACGTAACCGCCTCAAAGAAACCCTAAGAAGATTTGGCGAAGCGACGTCGTTAGGATTTTGGCGACACCGTCGCTATTCAATTCCTATATATATACCTACATTTTTAGGGTTTTAGTGTGCAACTTTTGGGAGACGAACCCTAAACATTATAGTTCAAGTGTAGCAGCTTTTAGGCCATTCTTAGGGCTTAAAAACCCTCTTGTATCAGCCTTAAACACATGTTTTAATCAAGTGAAGTCATTTATCCTTTAATCTTTCAATATGTCTATGTGTTGTTTGATTGATTCTTGTTATTCGCTTCTCTTTAACATGCTAGGCTAGATCCATTAGTATTTACTTATGATTGCATGAAACTTAGTTTGTAGATCCTTTTAATATTGCTTCTTATGATGGATGTGCGCGTTAGGCTCTAGAAAACTAGCTATAAAATATTACATTAACATAGACGTATAGGGAAACGCGAGTGTGTAGAAAGGATACCATCGGTAACAGTCTTCATAATACCTTACCCCTAATATGGTTGATCCATCTTAAGTGTTTTAATGCATGTAATGTACTCTTAGGGGCCTTGTAATAGTCTTCATACTACCTTACTTGTGCGTTGCCTTAATGGAATATTACATAGACGGCGGATTCGTATAATCTGTTCATGACCTAGGAAATACTTACACAGACCATCATAAGTGTGACAAAGCAATAGGATTAGGAGAAGCAAACTAAGGAGTAATGCATGATTAAGTAAATACGTTCGTTTACCATATAAGTTTCCACCAAAATTAGTTTAGTTTAATTAGTTTAAATCAAAACCCACCTCTAAAACCTGATTTTACCTGCTTTCATAAAAACATAAAAATACAAAAATAATATTCTCTCAACCTCTTAGATCTTAGTTAGGTTTAGTTCGACCCTTCAGACGCTATTCCCCTAGAGAACGATAACAACCCCCGAGTCCTTGCTGTACTACACTGCAACGATTAGGTACTCTGCCTAGGGAGTTGTAAAACCTGTTGCGTTTACAATGACGGTATCAATTTTTTGGCGCCGCTGCGTGGGGAATAGTATAGGTTTTGAGATTTATTTAGCTTAGGTCTACTCGCTTGATTCCTATCAAGTGAGATTTTAATTTTCTGTCAATTAGCTTTCTCGTGGTCTATCTTTTCTTCGTTCTATTTGTTCGTAAAAACCCTCTTTTCTATTTTGTAAATAAAGTTGTCATTTAAAATGTATAGTTATAATTATTCTAATTTAGATAAATTAAGATGGTTAGCTGAAACCTTAAAGAAAGGCTCCCCTTTTAGGCCGAATAGTGAGACCAATGAACCCCCGTTGAGAACTTATCAACTTTAGAAGAAAACTTTCTATAAGGAGACACATCAGTTGGATAAGATGATTGAGTTACCTAAGTCACAGCCTAAGAAAACATACGAGGAGGATTTAGAAAGTGAGATAGTTATGGTTAAGATGCCTAGTTGTATGTCATTTTTAGGTTGTACAAATGCATATGATGAGCCTATAGGTAATCTAGATAAGATGGGAGATGAAGTAGAAAATCCGAGCCCATAAAGTACCGACAAGTCCTCCCATCATTTGAGGTACACACACCGCATGTGACTTACCCAAAAGAAGTAGATGAGATTTAGGAACCCCTATGGAGCAAGGTTTTCAAGATCAGGATCCTACCCAAGATCGTTTTCATCTTTGCAAGATCGAGATAGTAAGTTCGGATCAGGATCGTAAGATTCTACTATAATGTCATTTTCTTAATAGTCTTTGTAATATTATATAAATCTACAAATTATTATATATCATAAACACAAAATTATATGAATGTTTCATAGAAATGTTGTCTTAGATTATAATTTTGAAATGTTTAAGAAGATTAACTTGTTTTTTTAAATATCTAAAAAAACACAACTCATAAATTCGTAGTTTTTTAGTTTGTGGTTCGAGAAAAGTAAGATCGGATCGGAGTAGATCTTAAGATCCTATGGTCAAGATCGGGATCCTATAAGATCCTAAGCATGCAAATATGCTAGGTAGGATCCGAATCGTTTTTGCTTTGCAGTATCGTAAAATCGTAAGATCTTAAGATCAAGATCGGGATCTTAACAACCATGCTATGGAGGAAGAGCCTTTGGACCAAACAAAACTAGAGGATGTAGGGTTGACTAATCATAACATTTCTCTTAGTTCTAGGGAAGTTCTTAGTTTTGATAAGCCGAAGCCTCAAACAAATCTCTTACCAAATTGTCCATCCTTAGATATAAGTCTAGGAGACCAAAAAGGCCCCGAACCACCCATAAAACCACATAGTCCAGATAGTTTTAGGGTGAAGTTAATAAATCCTTTGACCATTCATACACCACCTTCACCTTACGTAGCATCTTTCCACCCTAAGGATGTGTATTGCCATCATCACCTATGTATAGATAACACTAAGAAACATTAAACCAAGATTATTAGAACAAAGTAGATCCCTAGGTGTTAATTTTTCGAGTTTGGAAATGATAAAAGATGATCGGGAATTAGAGTCTAAAGAAGTTTCTTTTGTAGGAAGAGAACTTAATTTACCCGTTAGGCCAAAAGAAGTAGAGAATGATAGGATTAAAGAAACACAGTATTTGGAGAATATAATTCAACAACCACTTTTCAACAAATGGCTCATTCTAACCACAATGATGTGTACCGTTACTATCACACGCACTTGAACTTAAGTGTAGCAAAACCATCCCCCTTATCTGTTAAATAAGGGTAGAGTCAGGCTCGTGACTCGAACAAAAAGAAGCGCTTATTGGGAGGCAACCTAATCATCTTTATTTTTCTTGCATTTTAGGAGTGTCGTATGTTTTAATTCTTTATCTTTTGTGTTGATCCCACTTCAATAGATCGAATTTCTTAAGCTTGTATAAGGTTTATTTATATTAGATAAATCTAACACAACTATAGTAGAAACTTTGTTTGAATGTATTAAAGAATATGCGGAATCTAATCTTTAATATTAAGAAGAACTATCAATGAAACAGTAATTATATGAACATATAATTCAACAAACAAAAGCTCCAATATTATAATAATACGAATACTCTCAAAGTATTAGGGTTACAAAGACCTTGAAGCTATGATAATTCTATGAATAACTCGTATGTGTTTTTTTTGGTTTTGATACATCAATCTCTATGCCCTAGGACCTCCTTTTATACACCAAGGAGTCCTACTCGGCTTACAATACTTTTCTAAGAATATCAAATCTTTTAAACAAATAAGTTATACATATCTTTTATGTTAGAAACAAAGAAGTCTCGGTCACTAGTAGTTATTTAGCATTTACTAGCTCGTTAATTAATGATATTTAATGTAATCGGGCCGACAAAGAAAAAAAGCCCGAAAATCCCATCCAAAGGCCCCTTTGAGGGTTATAAATACCCTTCACATGTCAAGGTTTAGGGTATGTGATGATCGTAAACACAAAACTCATATCTCTTGTAAGTTTAATCATCCTTCATTAATTTTCTTTCCAGTTTTTCTCTTGATCTTTAAACCTCAATCTTTCTTGTGAGATGAATAATTATTGGAACCATCAATTAGTATCAAGAGCCTAAGTGGTTGGTGTTTTGATCTGGTGTGTTTAAAAAATAATTACATCGAACAAGTTTTAATATATCTCTTGATTTCGACTTAATTTTTTTTGGGTTTCAACGAAAGTTTTAAAATCGAATTTTTTTAAGGCCGATCTTTAAAAAAAAGGGGGACAATTCGTCCTTTGTGTGAAGAGACGACGCACACTATTTAAAAATCAAGAGAGAAAGGGAATTAATTCATCCCATGTGTGAAGACAACAGCAGACGCCATTTTTTTACAAAGTGGATCAATATAGAATTCGTCCCAAGGGTTGATCCCTATTCAGCAGCCAACGAGTAGACATAAAAAAATTCGTTTTTTTTAACAAAAATTTTGGCTGTTTTAAAAAAAATAATAATAATATATTCGGCTGTTTTTTTTCACAAGAAAAGTTTGGCTGTTTTTTAAAAAAAATAATAATAATTTTTTTTGGTTTTTTTTTATGATATCTCGGCTGATTTTAAAAAAAATAAGAAGAGGAGATCTATTTTTTTTTGGAAGTAAATAATTAATTCCTAAAATCAAGGGATTTGATTTTATCTTTTAAATTTTGGAAAGTAATTATTCGATTCCTAAAGTAAAGGGATATAATCTTCTAATTTAGGAAATTATGTTCTTGTTTTTTTTCCTTCTACCTCTTACAAAAGCAGAGATTATTTCAACATCAATTAATTATTGTTTTACGGTTTCTTCTTGATTTTGTAAAATCCCGTAAAAGATACGATTCTTTTCTCGGTTTTAATCAAAGATTTGTAAAATCCCGTGAACATTAATTGATTTCAATCAAACACAAACAACCACTCAAGATCTGTTCATTCATTTCACTTTAAACAAGATGGCAACAACTGATAAAGAATCAAGTGCAGCTGGTACGGATAACCATCCTCCTATGTTGGAGGAAAGTGACTTTGAGTCTTGGAAGATACGTATAGAGATGTACATTCATGGTAAACCTCTTGGGAAGCTAATTTGGAAATCCATTAAAAATGGACCTACTCCTCATCTAACGATCATAGTCACTACAGGAGAAGGTGAACAACAAACTCAGGTAACAAGAGAAAAGACTGATGAAGAGTTCACAGAGGCTAAGAACAACAAAGAGCGTGCTGAAATTCAAGCTACAAACATACTTAGTCAAGGGCTCCCAAGACACATCTTTAACACACTCAATCAAACCGAGTCAGCAAAAGAGATTTGGGAGAATGTGGAGCTACTCATGCAAGGGTCTGGTCTCACAGAACAACAAAGAAAGAGACCTTGTTTGATCAATATGAAAGGTTCCGGGCTAATGGAAAGGAATCAATTCACGACTACTTTGTTAGATTCCACAAGCTGGTTAATGACATGAAGATCACTAAAATAGAAATTCCAGTTCATTAGAGGAATACCAAGTTTGTTAATAACTTACCTTCATATTGGGGCAAGTATGTTACTATTGTGAAGAATAGCAAGGACATATCAACTGTGAGCTATGTTGATCTATATACTCACTTGAAGAGCTATGAACAACATGCCTTGAAGACTCTTAGCAAGATGAACCAAACTTCTGGGAATGTTGATCCACTTGCTTACATGGCTAAGGCAACACAATTAACCTCTTCACCTTCACAGTATGTTCCTCCACCACCTCAGTATGTACCTGCTCCACAACAAGTTCATCGGTCAACCAATGATGCCATGCTGGCAACGATGAACCAGATTGTGAACTTACTCAGTGGGTTTCAGAAATAGTTTCCTCCTACAAACAACCAGCTCAGAACCTCTACTAATCCAATAACCCAAGCTACAATTCAAGCTGGTCAGATTACAACGGATAATGTTCAACGAAGAGCTCCGGGTAATAAAGGAAAACATGCTGCCACTGGATCTCAAGGAAAAGTGGTGACATGTTACAACTGCCGTGGTCAAGGACATGTGGCAAGGGAATGCAAGGAGAAGAAACGAGCAAAGGACTCACAGTGGTTCAAAGACAAGGCATTACTTATGGAAGCTAAAGAGAAAGGCGCTATTTTGGATGCAGAGGCTGAAGCTTTTCTGGCAGATGTGGAGTGTACAACACCTTATTCTGAACCATTGGCCATCACTACCACTATGGCATTTGAAGTAAGCCATGAGGATGCATACGATTCTGATGTCGATGAAGCACCTCACGCAGCGGCAGCATTCATGGCCAATCTGATGCAGACTGGTCCATCTACTGGACAGGGCACCAGTAATGATACTGACTTTCATTCAGAGGTACACACTTATGATAATCACTTCTTTGGTAATACGCATCTTCAGGTATCACAAGAGATACACGGGGGAGACAACTAGACTCCGATGTTGATTCGGTTATCGATGATCATGATAGCACCATTCCATATCATCAATACCAATTAAACAACAAAGTTGAAAGTGTTCCAACTGATGTATCTTCTGTCGTACCTGGTGGAATATGTGTGATTACTATTCTAGATGATTTGAGGTCACAACTTGCGGGCCATATTAAGACCAATGAGGAACAAAGCTTTGCTAATGATTCCTTAAAAGCTGAGCTTGAGAGATACAAAACACAGGTTCAAAATCTAGAACAAAGTAAGGTTAAAAAGGATTTAGAACAACTGGTTTTTGAACGTAACAAACGAAATGCTGACCTTGAAGAACAACTTGTGTCTTTAAAACAACAACTTTTACAACATGTCGAGTCAAACAAGTCTTTAAAAACATAAAGTGAAAAGTTGAAAGTAGATAAAAATGCTCTTGAGGAAAGTTATCTAGAGGAATTAGTTTGGTTGAGAAATACTAACAAGGTTGTCACAGAACTTTTGCAATCGTATGGTCAACCTGTGCAAACTGTTCCTATGTTATCTAAACGACCCACTTTTTCCATAAAGGACTTACACAAATCTGTTCTTGGTCATCGTAATCTAATGTATCTCAAATCAGTTCAGCTGTGTCGCCCAACCCTGTATCTTGGTGACGTAATTGTAAATCCTATACATACCCCCTTTAGGGTATATGATAGTGAAGAGACCTTAGTTCAAGCTGAAGTTAGTAGAACTAAGATGTTAGAAAGGATGAAAGACCCGTTGTGCAAAGTGTCATATAAGCCTATAAATTATGCTAAGTTAAATAGTCTGTATGATACCTTTGTGCCTCAAAAGCAGTTTTCTAGAGAACAAGTTTATTGGTTACTAGCTAATGAAGTTGCTAGTTATAATTGTAACCAGTCTAAACCTGTAACTAACTTTGTTCGTACTCGTCTAGCCAAGAGTCAAGTTAACACTCAGTTAAAAATGTTAAAAGCATGTTTTCCAGAGTTTGATAAGGTTGTCAAAGACAGAACGACACCCTTATATATAACAAATGGGGAGTGGCATTTTGAACATACCAAAAAGAGGTTTGTAGAAGAAATAATTCCTTTTTATGAAAAACTCAAAACGCATGTTAAAGGTATAGAAGATAATCTTTTCAAAGAAGTATCTGAATACATGAAAATCTTTGATGAGCTGGACAAAGAGTATGATCAATGTGTTATTGATAAGAAGAGTTTGGAAATAGAGAATAAAAATCTCCTGATTCAAAATGAGTGTTTGCTAGCTGAATCTGTGTCTAAAGATATTTGTTCTGTTGTGTTTACTTCCGATATTGCTGTGCCCATGAGTGTTGAACCTAGATCTAATTGAGTTAAGGAACACTCCAGAAATCTAGAACTTGAAGCTAAGAATTTAAAGGTGAAACAACTACTTGTTGAAAAAGAAAAACGATGTTCTTTCATTGAAACGAAATATCAGGAACGCAAGCTTAAATTTCAAAAGTACAAAGAATGTTTTGAAAATCTACAGGTTTGTAATAATTCAAGCTCACCTGAACTAAATGTATTTTTTGAAATCAACAAGTTGAAAGATCAGCTTCAAGGGAAAGATGAGTTAATCAGGAAGTTAAAGGCTCAAATCGGTAACATGAAAGAAGTTAGTGCCGACTCCAACCTGAGTACTCTAGAATTTCAAGCCCTAGAAACTGAAAATACTCAATTAAAAGAGGAACTCACCGCTGTTAGGATTAAGAATGATAGTCTTAGGGATGAAAACGTATCCACTAAAAAGCGTAATTAAGATTTGTATCAGTCTAAGGCAGAAAGTAATAGTAATGTGAGTAGTAGAGCAGCTGTACCTGAGAAACCCAAAGTACTTGCTCCTGGCTTGTATGCTATGACGCCCAAGTATAACCCTCCTCAGAAAGAAACAATAGGGAAGCCAATACTCCTTTACCTAGGAAAGAGACAGTATCTTTAGTTAAAAAGACTAACGTGTGTGTAAATCTATCTACAGGAATAAAATCTGTCACTAAAGCTAGCAAGTCAAAATCTAAGTGCGAGACAAAGACCCATAAGAATTTTCCAGCTAGGAGTGAGAACGTGAAGAGAGTAGATAATCCCCTTAGGAATTTAAATAAAAGAAATAGTGTTGATTCTAGTTTAAGTGTTAAATGTACTGGATTTATTTCGAAGTCTGTTTCTGTTTGCAAAATATGTAATGAATGTTTGGTTTTTGGTAATCATAATAAGTGTGGTGTTAAAAATTTGAATTATGTGAATGCTAAAAATCCCAAGGTCAATAATGATGCGACTGTGAAGCAAGTTTGGAAAGCTACTGGCAAAATATTTGCTAGTGTTGGTTCTAAGTGGAGACCCACAGGAAGAAAATTTACTTTAGGTAATACGTGCCCTTTAACTAGGATCACTAAACCTGAAGTAGTGCCTTTAGAAAAATCAGGAAGCGTTAGTACTAGTGAACCTGCTAATAATGTCATTGTGACACCTAGGTTCTCTGAGAAGCCTCTCACTAGTTACAAATGTAAAGATAGAAAACTAAAGGACATTTCCACTGGCAGTCCCCCTAATACAGTTTAAAAAAAACAAAAAACAAAAAAACAAAAAAAATGGGTATTTGGACTCAGGCTGCTCACGACATATGACCGGTGATAGCTCATTGAAGGAATGACTTATGTACAACCCAGTACAGGACTCGGACCTAACTCAATGGCTCCTAGACACAACGGTGCAGGACCTGAGATTAACAACTTACAGTCAGGACGAATTGGTTCTAGGCTTGTAACTACTCCAACAACACCTACAGCTCAAACAATGACTATAACTCTTTAAATAGAAAACGGGTCAATGTTTGAGGGGGAGAATCAGTGCTACTAACAGTCTTGTAGGAAATGCACACCAAGGATTTTTGGACTCATTCATTGAAAAGCTGTTGCTGATTCTGTTGCTAAGAGATTAGAACAAACCACAAGCTGTTTTTTTAGACAGACTGATTTATCACTCTAATTTCAGGTTTCATTTCAATATTTATTGAATATCTGTGTGTTAAAGTAGTATATCTATATCTTCATTGATTGATGGAGAGCTTAAATTTATTTTAAGTCCATTGTTGATCAAAACCATACAAAAGTTGCATACTTTTGATCGGGGGAGAAAATGTGACTTAAAAAATGTGACTTAAAAAATGTGACTTAAAAATACTGATAACTAATGATTTGATTGTTTATATGAGATAGCTTGAACCTTGCATGTGCAAAACAACTTTCGAATATCGATGCGCATGTGAAGGGGGAGCAAAAAGATTAATATATTCTAAAATGTCAAGATACCAAAACTTTTGTGTTATACACAAGTATCTTGATAATCTATAAAGAATCTTTTGCTTCATGATTTTGGTTTCATACATGTGATTGGATAGCAGAAATTGCATAGGAATGTATCATCTCATATCCCTCAAGATATTTTTTTTTAAATTTGATAGTGCTGTTGAGTGTTGACCTGTTAAACAATTTTTAGCAGGTTAAGCTTCTCAGTTCCTATCGTTTTTAAGAACCATCAAAGCATTTCCCATCAAATGATTTTAAGGCGACTTGACAAGGGTTAATGCTAAGTTTTGACATGAGTTAGGTAGTCTTCTGCAAAACTTTCGTAGTGTTCAAATGATTTCATCACACTTCGACTGTTTTTCAAATATTTTTTGTGCCATAGACTTCTACGGTACTTAATTATATTAAGAGGTCGACCCTATGTTTGCATGTGAGCCTAATGAAGCATCTGGACATAGCTTATGCTGAACACGAATTATACAGTATAGTCAGCAGATAGTAACTGTTCTGACTCACTCTTTACCATTCTAGTAGTAGCAATGCTATTAGTGTGCCAGTCTACGGACATCTGGTCTAGAGAACAGCAAGCATACAGGAATCTGATACTTCGGTATTGGAGGACTTAAAGGCTTTGAGCTGGAAAACCTGTCAAGGAGGTTCTTTTAATGAATCTACCTGATCATAGGTGCAGTACTCGTACTGTAATCATAGATCCTTACGAAATCAGAGGTTATTGCAACTGACAAGATTGAGTATCTTCATTTATACTAGGTCCCTTCAAAATATAAAACCCTCAACGTGTTTAAAAAATGTTTTTCTAAGAACACATTAAGTGGATTTTCATATAAATGTTTTTGTTGGTGATCAATTTTTGGTATAAAGACAAACGACTCAAGGAATCGATGTAAATCACATGCTCATACTCAAAGACTCAAAGATATCAAGAAAGCTAAATACTTAAAGCTTCTGCATCTCTGAAAATCAAAGTCTTCTTCAAAATGTTAAAGATATGAAGAATTGAAGAAGAAAGAACATAAAAGTTTTCAAGATTACAACAAGTTTGAGCATGTCGGTCCAAAGTTCAGCAAAAGACAAATTAAAGTAAAGACCACATGAAGTTCATAGAATCAAATATCAGAATCAAGTTATCAACAAGCTCTGAAGATTAAAGTCAAAGTGAAGATTACTACAGCAAGCACAGAATATCAAGAGAAGATTACAAGGACTATGAGCTGAATAAATCTACATTGAATGCTACGACTTAATTTTTGCAAATCAAGAGTGACCTCCCTTAAGGGGAGATTGTTAGAAACAAAGAAGTCTCGGTCACTAGTAGTTATTTAGCATTTACTAGCTCGTTAATTAATGATATTTAATGTAATCGGGTCGACAAAGAAAAAAAGCCCGAAAAGCCCATCCAAAGGCCCCTTTGAGGGTTATAAATACCCTTCACATGTCAAGGTTTAGGGTATGTGATGATCTCTGTAAGTTTAATCATCCTTCATTAATTTTCTTTCTAGTTTTTCTCTTGATCTTTAAACCTCAATCTTTCTTGTGAGATGAATAATTATTGGAACCATCATTTTACCAAAATATCTCATACAAATCACATAAGCAGTACTAACTAACTCAGCAGTACTAACTTCTTCACTAGCAGCATTAACTCCTTCAGCAGCATTAACTTTGTACTAACAGTAGTAACTTTTGTACTAGCAGTAGTAACTACTTAGCAGTTTTTCTTCTAAGTCTCCGAGCAGTCTTAACTTCCACTAGCAGTAGTAACTTTGTACCGGCAATTGTAACTTCACCAGCAGTCTTAAACACTTAGAATAATTTTCATTGAAATTCTCCAGCAGCACTAACTTTAATTGAGCAGCATTAACATCAATAAGAGCAGCAGTAATACTAACAGCATTAAAAAGGCTTTTAATCCCAACAATCCTCCCTTAAACTTGATATTTATCTCTAAAATCATCAAATTTCTTCATAAAAAGCTCCATAATCACCAGGAGGATGCTTCCAAACACTTCATTGATTCTTAAGCTACTTTGTAAGAAGTTTAAGAAGCTGATATGCTATTTCACTAAAATAATCAACCTGAAGCTTCTTGTTTAGCAAATCTGTAATTGTAGGTGGTAAGGGGATATCTCTTTTCTACCAGCATGTAAATCATTCCATATTGCAAACTCAAGCAATTCACTCTACATGAGTCAAATAGCTTCCAGCTCAAAACTTGGTACCTTTGTTGCAACTTCCAAATTAAATCTTCTACATATGGTTTAAACATTGTCTTCAAATCACTCCATAACACCAAATCCAAGTATTCCACTGGTCTTGTTGACTTATACTTAGCTTTTACCAACTTGTACAAATCTTCTAAGTCTTCCCTGCTAAAATTTTAAGCATAAGACTAAAGACTCTATACATTTGAGACTTTTCATCAGCTCTCACTATTTGATAATAGCTTTTCTTTCCTTATTTGTGGATCTTCCAGTCAACAATGGTTGGAGGCTTAGTAGCTAAAGGTACAACATCAATTACAACCTCTTCTTCATCTAGAATGACTTCTATTAGACTTTGAAGCTCTGCTGTGTCTTTATCCTCATCCACCTTTTGCTTCTTAGTACTCTCTTGTTCTAACTCTTCTCCTGCTCTCTTTGAACTACCTTTCACCAAGTCTATTCTAACACCAAATCCAGGGGATATCTCTTGTTCTAACTCTTCTCCTGCTCTCTTCAAATCACTCTATAACACCAAATCCAAGTCTTCCACTGGTCTTGTTGACTTATACTTAGCTTTTACAATTGATAGAATCAAAGTCTTTAGACTTTAAATCTTTGTGCTTCCAACCTTCCATGTTCTTAAGATAAGTAATCATGGTCTTTTTCTGTTAAGTTTTGGTTGGTGGTTTGTTCCTCTTCTCCTCTGCTCTTTTAGCTACAAAGTGTTTTCTTCTTTGCTCTAGGAGTTCTTTAAACAATGTGGCTTTTTCCTCAATTGTAAATTGCTCTTGTTCTTTAGCTTGCAGTCTTTCAGCCAACTGATAATCAGCATCAACTTTTGCTTGAATGTCATCCTAAGAAATATTAGCTTCATCAATCTTTTCTTCTTCAGCTCTGGTAATTCTTTCCTCTTCATCAATCTCTGCTTGTAATTTAAGTGCAATCTCTTCATCAAGCATGATTTGAACTTTCTTCTTTGTAGCCTTCACAGGTTCAGGTTCTACCATTTTCCCTTTGCCTTTGTCATGAACTTTTTCCTGTGATTGTTGTGAAGAAATTGTTGTTGTTGTTGTTGTAGATTTACCTGGCTCTTGAAAAATAATCCCTTTTACCTTGGGTTTTATACTCTTTATTTCTATAAGTGCTTGAGCCAAACTAATTTCACCATCATCATCTTTTTCATTAGCAACTTCTTGTTCTGCAACAAACACCTCATCACCAGTCAAAGTATCCACATCAAACATTTCTGCATCAGCATCATCTTGAACACTAACTAGGGTAATGTCTTCATCAGCATCAATAGCATTAATCCTCCTCTACAGTTTAGATGCATCCTCACCCAAATCTTCTTCATCTCTAGAGGATTCTACCCTAGCACTCAAACCAACTTTGTATAGTCTCTTTAGCCCATGAGTTTTTGACCTCTTTTTCTGTTCAAGCTTCTTGACCCTCCTCTTAAAACTAGCAATTTCATTTTATTGAGTGGTCTTTGTCTTCTCCAAATCAAGAACCCTTGTTTGTAAATTGGTACATAATTTCATCAATTCCTTTAGTTTAAGACTATCCTCATCACTTCGAAGTGTGTTACCTCTTGCGAGCAGTGAATTATTGGAAAGTTTAGATACATTCTTAAACCTAGTTTGAGCAATAATATCCCTCATGGTTTCTTGGCACCTGGGACCACCACCTGAAGTAGTTCCTAGGGAACTAGATTCATTAGGTGTTGCCTTGGATCGGGTCTTAGTTATGTTACCACTGTCCTGCTCTACTTCTAAGCTAGAAGCAGTAGTGGCAACCCTCACCAAACTATCACCCAACTCTTTATGGACAGCCTCATCTGCAACAATGTCTATAGGACCACTAGGCTGGGGTATCTGAGTGTCCTTTATCTTAGGCTTCCTAGGTTTTTGAGTCTTTTGAGGTTGAGATGATGATTCAATGATGGTGGGTGTGTGATGGGGATCAGTTGGAATTGTTGAACCTTCACCCAATTCTTATTAGTTTTGTACCACCATTGTTAGAAACAAAGGTGTTACTCTACTAGAAAAACCTTTGCCTACCCTCTTCATATTTCCAAATATCTTCTTAGTGTGAGAGGGTGCATCATAAATTCTCTTGTGAGTTGGCCTTCCTTCAATTTATTGATCCAAAAAACTTGTACAAACCTTGGATACATCAAAAACTTCCCAGAAAAATTATCCAAGTTTCTAACCATACTTTCAAAAATGTACTTTGAAAAGTTGAATTTCTGATTTGTTGCTAAGCAGATAATTGTAGATGTCATAGTGCTACTAAATTCATTCCATGCAGTAGTCTTTGAACTTAGGCATTGTAAAATAGTATGAATCAGAAATTTCCATTGTGAGGAAAAGAATGCTTTATAGAAAGTAAGCTTTTGTGAAATCTTCTCATACCTCATCCTTGTAAGTTCTTCAAAAATGGTAGAGTTTGGTAAACAATCAATACCTTCAGCATCTTTTAGTTGAAGATCTCTTCTAACAGTTAATTCTGTAACAATTATCTTCTTACCATCAACTAGGGCATGTAACTGAACTTCCCCATTAATAGTTTTGGCCTTAACAGTAGACCAGAACTGTTTGATACACGAAGTATATATAGTGGGATTAATGGTTAATGCATATCTTATAGGTTGTGCATTCAGAAAATCTACTATTTGTTCACTTTCTTCGGGTTTAGACAAAAATGCGACCATATTGTGAGTATCTACAAACTTTAGATTCGCCATTTGTGTTGGGTATTGATAATGGATGATAAAATTGAGTTAGAGTTTGTAGTTAGAGAGTATTTGAAAGATTGAAATCGATTAAATGATTGATTGAAACCCTTAATCGAAGTATTTATGAAAATACCCTCAACAGCATTAACTTAGAACCAGCAGTAGTAAGTTTTATGCCTAGCAGCATTAACTTAGAACCAGCAGTAGTAAGTTATGCCTAGCAGCATTAACTTTGAGTCACCAGTATTAACTCCAATTCCATTCCAAAAAGCTTTTCCATCATCAATCTAACACTTTTCTTTGCTTTTCCTTTTCTTGTGATTTTCCCTCCTTTGGGGTTCCTTCCAAAAGCAACATATCCTCCATCTATCTCTTCATAGTCTGTAAGATAGGACATGTTCCCTGTCATGTGCCTTGAGCATCCACTATCAATCACTCCTTGATCCTGTAAATCCATTTGTGGATTGCCCTGCACATTAGATAAGAAAATTAATTTCTTTTGGGGACCCAAGCCATCACTGACTTGGATCTGCCTTGTGCATCAACATAATCAAACTTCTTTAGGGTGATTGATGCACTGTTGTGTTTAGAAACATGGTCTAAAACTTTAGTCTTTGGTTTCCAAACCCAACAAGTTGAGGCCTTAACAGCATTAAAATTATTTCCCTTAACAGCATTAACTACTGCTTTTGGCCTAGCAGTATTAAATTTTTTATCCCTAGTAGTATTAACCCTTTGATTAATATTACTGTTTTTAAATGTTGTGTTCTCATGAATGGGCCTCTTAACAGTTGAATGTGCTATTTTAGAAAGGTATGACATTGGTCTAGCAGCATTCACTGTTGTTTTTGAGTGAGTAGCATTAACTTGTCTAGCAGTATTATTTAATACTAAGCCAGACTTCATTAGTACTGCTCTTGGAACCCTGTTCTTTTTAGCACATGGGTGAGTCTTTTTAGCAAAGTATTGATGATTCACCCTTTGAGCATTGTTCCAAACAGGTTTTACCATCCTTTGATTTTGAAACTATTTTTTATGGTAATTGCAATTAACTTGCAAATGATCAAAGCTTCTACACACATAACAGGCCTTATTAAACATCTCAAAATTGCTTCCTAGTTTTTGAGACATCATATTGTTCCAATTTCTTTGATTGCCTCTTAGACTGTGAGTGTTTTGCCTATGTTTCTCAACTTGTTTAACAGTTTTCCTAGCAGTTTTCTCTTGTTGCTTAGGTTTGACAAACTCTATCTTAGCAAAACTAGGCTTAACTATTTTCTTCTCGATTTTAGTTTGAGACACATTTTCTTCCTCACTATATGACACCCATTCTTCAATAATTAAGGCATCATCATTCTTCCTAACTACCTTAGACTCTTCTTCACTAGACATAGCTTTACTGTTCTTAACTACAAGCTCATTAACAAACTTATCTAAACTAGTAAAAGACAACTCAAGTGTTGGAGGCATGAAATTTTCTATGTAGGGAGATGGAACTGCATTATATTTTTCATAGCCTAAACCTTTCTTGCAATTATCAACAATCTAACACTCTATGAACTTGTCTAAACTTTTAGATGCATTTTCAAATTTATCTACATTAAATTGAATGCTATCTTTTTCTTTTTGAATTTTTTCAAGCTTCTTCCTAAGCTCTCTAATAGTTATTTCTCCTACTTGAATATCCCATTTTAAGCCATTAATCTTTTCTACATAAACAGACTCATTCTTTTTATAAAATTCAAGTTTTTCTTCCACTGATTCTAAACATGTTTTTTTACCTAAAACCATTAAACTAGATTTCTCTAAATCTCTTAATAGTTGATCATTTTAAGATTTAAGTAATTTAACAGTTTCCATATAAGATTTTGAACAATTTGAATCATTGGATACCTCTGAGTCAGAACTTGGAGATGAGTAAGCCATGAGTGCATAATTAGGCCCTTCCTCTACCTGATCACTCCAGTCATATCCACCAAGACCATCACATGACACCAAAGCTATGGAAGTAGATGTTTCCACAAGCACACTCCTTCTTGAGCTTTTCTTGTTCTTGTTGTCTTGATTTCTTGGAGGTCTGCACTCTCTAGCAAAATGTCCTCTCATGTGGCAGTTGTAGCACTCCACTTTGGACTTATCAAAACCAATAGTATCATTTCCATTAACAGTAAGCTTCCTTCCTGTATTCTTTAAAAATCTTCTAGCCCTCATAGTCAAAATGGCCATTTGTCATCTCAAATCTATCTCTTTTATGTCATCAGGATGGATTTGTTGCAAGTCTTCATGTGCAAGTTGAGGACTATTTGGTTGACTAGCAAAGAATGAACAAATAACAGTATTACTCATGTTATCAATATTTGTTGAGTAAGTAGTATTAACTTGAGTGCTAGCAGTAGTAACTCTATGAGCAGCATTAACTGCTTCATTAGAGCTGCTAGTGTTGTTATTTGAAGAGGACACAAAAGCCATGTTCTGTGTGCTTGAACATGAGCTAGACATCCCTTTAACTTGTAGTTCATACACCTTGAGGTTGTTATAGATATCATACATGCTCATTGTTTCTAACTCAGCTTTATTCCTCCACACAACAGCATGTGTGTTCCACTCAGGTGACAAGCTTCTTAATAAATTTTGATTAACATCTTCTTGTGAAAGCTTTTCATCCAAAAGCTCCAACTGACTCACAAGCTTTTGAAGCCTATCAAAGGTTTGATCAAGCATCTCTGAGCTTGGAGCAGTGAAGTTTTCATATTGCTGCTTTAAGAGATTTCTTTGAGTCTTCTTAGTAGCTGCATTCCCACCAAATCTCTTTTCTACAGCTTCCAGTAACAGCTTAGCATCCTTTATAGAGTTAAACTTTAACTGATGTTCATTGGGAATGCCCATCATTAAAGTACTTCTAGCCTTCACTTCTAATCTTCTCTGAGCCTTATCTTCAGCAGATGTAATAGGCATCACTGTTGTAACACCTTCCACAACTTGTGTTTTTGGCAAGGTTGCACCATTCTCTATGACTTCCCACAGTGCATAGTCTATCATCTGGATGTATTGTTCAATCCTCATCCTCCATAACTCAAACTCACCCGGTTTGAGCATGGGAACTTTGGATGCAGCCACCATGTGTGCAGAATCTTGATCCATATCTTCTAGCAAAGTTTCTCAAAGCAACAAGCTCTGATACCACTTGTTGATCCCACTTCAATAGATCAAATTCCTTAAGCTTGTATAAGGATTAGTTATATTAGATAAATCTAACACAACTATAGTAGAAACTTTGTTTGAATGTATTAAAGATTATGCGGAATCTAATCTTTAATATTAAGAAGAACTATCAATGAAACAGTAATTATATGAACATATAATTCAACAAACAAAAGCTCCAATATTATAATAATATGAATACTCTCAAAGTATTAGGGTTACAAAGACCTTGAAGCTATGATAATTCTATGAATGACTCGTATGTGTTTTTTTTTTTTGATACATCAATCTTTATGCCCTAGGACCTCCTTTTTTACACCAATGAGTCATACTCGGCTTACAATACTTTCCTAAGAATATCAAATCTTTTAAACAAATAAGTTATACATATCTTTACCAAAATATCTCATACAAATCACATAAGCAGTACTAACTAACTCAGCAGTACTAACTTCTTCACTAGCAGCATTAACTCCTTCAGCAGCATTAACTTTGTACTAACAGTAGTAACTTTTGTACTAGCAATAGTAACTACTTAGCAGTTTTTCTTCTAATTCTTTGAGCAGTCTTAACTTCCACTAGCAGTAGTAACTTCCTCTAGCAGTAGTAACTTTGTACTGGAAGTTGTAACTTCACCAGCAGTCTTAAACACTTAGAATAATTTTCATTGAAATTCTCCAGTAGGCACTAACTTTGACTGAGCAGCATTAACATCAATAAGAGTAGCAGTAATACTAACAGCATTAAGAAGGCTTTTAATCCTAACATTTTGTTTTTATATGTTTGAATTATGTTATCATCCTTTGTTTTGTTTTTAACCTCGTCTTAATTGCAATCAAAGGTATTTTGCATAAAATAAGTGTAGGGGAAAAAATATTTGGTTTCTAATAACCATTTCAAACATATAAAATAAATAGTTTAGTTTAATTCGCGTCTTGTGTCGTGTGTTTGTTTCGAGTCATATGTTTGTACTAATCGTTTTTGTGGCCTGTGCAGTAAATTTTTTCAGGAAATAACTAATAGGATTATTGTGCAAAAAAAATCCAAGAAAACAAAGCAAAATTTTTTACAGACCTTGGAGACGGCGTCAGGATTATTTCTGATGGCGTCACCAGCCTGTAGTAAAAAAAATTCGCGTTTTTTGAATTTATGAAAATTTATTTTTGTTTAATTTACAGAATTTGTAATTTCCTTAACTCTTTCAGAAAGTCACAATTACATTAGTACATACATCATATCTTTATTGCTTTCGTAGAGTCCAAAACTTAGTTAATGAGGTTTATATGTATATCATCTCCCGTGGAATTTTACGCTCGGTGTAGTTGTTTCTTGTCTTTGATTTGCAGATTATATTTGATGAGGAAAAGCCCGGGAGTTCTTAGGAGTTTTAGGTGGACGATTCTTGGATGACGATTTAACCAGCTTATCATTTGTTTCTTCTCCATTATTGAGCAAAACCAGGGGAGCACTAGTTTTTTTTCCTTTTTTTCGTTCCCTTTATTCGTTTATTCGGGTACTTTTAAGAACATTGAGGACATGTTCAAAATAAGTGTAGGTGGAAATAAGCCTTAGAAACTATCCCTTAAATTACATTTGATTTATCCTTAAAATGATGAGTAATATACCGAAACATAGCGTAGAAGGTAATTTTGACCCAAATTTAAAATTTTTTAAGGCACATACCAATGAAAACTGAGTATTATTAGCGTCTCATGGATAGGAAATATATGACTAGCACAAAAACCTTACCACTTAAAAATTTTCACCCCAAAATTGTGAGGTTCGCCCCTAGATCTTTAGGAATTCAAGTATCTATCTTTGATACCTAAGATAGTTTTACCTTTAGCTTTCTCGAGTTAAGGACTGAGCAATTGCATGTGTCGTGTTCATGGATTTGATCGTACATGTGTAATTTTGTCGCCTTTTTTAGAGCATTGGTATCAGTCAAAACTATATGAGAGTGTACCGGTAGTGTATTAAATTCTAGAACTTGTTTTTGTGATTCATCCCGAGGCCGCTAGTGAGATCACACTTATGTGATTAGGATTTGCTAAATAATAAGAGGCACTATGATAAACCCGGTTTTAAACCTGTATTTGTTATTATGGTCTCCCCGATCATATAACTATCCCCACCCCTTGCTTCGCACTGATTTTTTATGCAAGATACCCCTAGTACATCCCTTCGAGCCTATCCTTTTCGCGGTTCTCGTAATTTTTTGGTGGATTCTAAATTATAAATGAAGAGCATTGTTTACACCCTTAACCAATTGTTACACCCAAATCGCCTTAGCATTCATTATATGTACTCGCTTTTAGTACATTATTGTTATAAACCCTGTTAATTTTTACTTGAGTACATGGTTGCTAAGTTGAGTCTTGTGATTAGTGTATGCAGTTTTGAGACGATTAGGATTCATGGTAGTTTTTATTTTATGAAGAGATGGGGAAGAAAGTCAATTTATTACCTCCATATGCGCGTAATACGCTCCATGTTATGTTGATCCTCTTAATTCGGGTCATTGGTTAGTTTGTAATTATGAGTTCTTAAACTCAAGTGTAGGGGTGCAATTATAAACCCCAAGTCATGTATTATTATGTTTCAGCAAATAACAGGGCAAAAGTGTACGAAAAAAATGTATATAAAAAGAGAGAGAAAAAAAAAGGAATCGAAAAAAATGTATATAAAAAAAGAGAAAAAAGAATGTACGGGCTGCCATTTTGCTTATGTTCATGTATATATCAAGATAGTTAGTTGTAAAGTTTGAATATCTTAGTCCTAGTTTAGTCTAGTCTTGGCTTAGCAAAGTCTTCACGGGTATTCTTGTATTTAATTGACTCACCACCACCCCAAATCCACCCAAATATATTCCATCCATCTGTTTCCATTTAACTTACACCCATACATCACAACCCTTTAAAAACCTCTTTGATAGTAACTCCTAGGTGCTTACATCATTGCGAATGAGGTTTTTGATCATTTACCAAGCTTATGGTAATTTGTAGGCTATGACAGGTAATGAGTGTTATTTTTTCGTTTCCAATTATTATTATAATTCATTATACACCTGAGACAAGGAGAGGATCCAAACAATTATTGTGAGGTAGTAGTGTATATTTTTTGTGCTTTTAATTATGAGGTCTAATAGGTTGTGCCATAAACTATATTTGAAAAGTAAGTTAAATGCCCCCGATATTGCTATTGTCTATGTAGAAAAGCCCATTTGTTTAAGGACAAGCAAATTCCAAGTGTAGAGGTATTTGATGAGGTGTCATTTTATATACTTTTCGGGGTCATTTAACCCCCTAAATCATGCAAATATGCCCAAAATATGTGCTTAATTGTTCTTTTTTGTGTTTTTAGCATTTGGGAAGCTCTTGGAGGAAATACACGTGACTTGGACTCAATTTGGGAAGAAACGGGACAAGATTGCAACTTTACATGAAGTGGTTTCAAGGATGCGCGTACAGTGCCTGGAGACGGCGTCGCAATTCCTAGCGACGCCGTCAGAACTTACAAGCGACGGCGTCAAGAGTTATGTGACGGCGTCAGAACGTAACCGCCTTAAAGAAACCCTAAGAAGATTCGGTGAAGCGACGACGTCAGGATTTTGGCGACGCGAAAAGATTCAATTCCTATATATACTTACGTTTTTAGGGTTTTAGTGTGCAACTTTTGAGAAACAAACCCTAAACATTATAATTTAAGTGTAGCAGCTTTTAGGCCTTTCTTAGGGCTTAAAAACCCTCTTGTATCAGCCTTAAACACATGTTTTAATCAAGTGAAGTCATTTATCCTTTAATCTTTCAATATATCTATGTGTTGTTTGATTGATTCTTGTTCTTCGCTTATTTTTAACATGTTAGGCTAGATCCATTAGTATTTACTTATGATTGCATGAAACTTAGTTTGTAGATCCTTTTAATATTGCTTCTTGTAATAGATGTGCGCGTTAGGCTCTAGAAAACTAGCTATAATAAATTACTTAACATAGACGTCTAGGGAAACGTAAGTGTGTAGAAAGGATACCATCGGTAACAGTCTTCATACTACCTTACCCCTAATATGGTTGATCCCTCTTAAGTGTTTTAATGCATGTAATGTACTCTTAGGGGCCTTGTAATAGTCTTCATACTACCTTACTCGTGCATTGACTTAACGGAATATTACATAGATGGCGAATTCATGTAATCTGTTCATGACCTAGGAAATACCTACACAGATCATCACAAGTATGACAAAGCAATATGGTTAATAGAAGCAAACTAAAGAGTAATGCATGATTAAGTAAATACGTTCGTTTACCATATAAGTTTCCACCAAAATTAGTTTAGTTTAATTATTAGTTTAATTAGTTTAAATCAAAACCCACCTCTAAAACCCGATTTTACCTGCTTTATAAAAACATAAAAACACAAAAATAATCTTTGCTCAACATCTTAGATCTTAGTTAGGTTTAGTTTGACCCATCAAATGCTATTCCCCTAGAGAACGATAACAACCCCCGAGTCCTTCATATACTACACTACAACGATTAGGTACTCTGCCTAAGGAGTTGTAAAACCTATTGCGTTTACAACGACCGCATCAGTTGACAATGTTCGCAAAACACCTCATGAGTGAGAATGGGGAAAGCATTGTTTGAGTTCAACGGCGAAATATGTGGTGGCAATGGTAGGAGAGGTGGTTCCATGATGGAAAGAGGTGGTGGTTGGTTAGCTAAAAGCTAGATAGTATCAAATGAGGGTTGTGGTGGTGGCTGGTTGGTGGTTCATGGTGGTAGATCCTTGAGTGAATCGAAGAATGGGTGGGTTGATGTGGTAGGAGTAGAAAAGATGAGCTCAACAGGCTCTAAGTTTATTGCTACGGGAGAGTTTTGTTTGGAGGGTTGCGATGGTGCCGGCAGAGGAGAAGTCAATAGAGGAGGAGTTGTTTTAGGAGTGTTCAAGAGATGACTCAGGGAGATTCCCGGTGAAGTAATTTGGACACAATAGGGCTTGATGGTGGAGCCGTTTGGTAGTCAGTGGGAAGAGATAAGTCTTGATAAGGTGGAAAAGCGGGTCGAGGGTTGACTAGGCAACAAGCACGGACACTTATTTGGGCGGTTCTTTTGAATGATTTGACTTTTTTGTCATTATTTAACTTCGGCATGGTTAAGGTTAGTAAAATTCTTGAAAGAGATGGATGAATGGGTGTTTGGAACAAAGGAGCTAAGTATAGAACAAATCTTATAGTATTAAATGCTTTATCTGCCAAATTGGGTAAAATCTTAATGATTAGATTGCTATGGTCTAGCAGTTAGGAATAGGTTAAATGTGGAGGGAAAAGTAGGATTTGTAGTGTAAAATTCATTATACACAGTCCACTGAGCAACTGGTTCTGGCGGTTCCATTTGCATAATGGAACCGTCCTTCGTTAATGAAGGGAATCGGCTGTTTGTTGTTGACAGCAAACAGTGTTGATTAGATGAGGTGAAGGCAGTGCAAAAAGATGTTTAGAAACATGTTTTAAGGTTTTATTTAGAAAGTTCTAGTGTGTGCCTATATGTAAACAATGTGGAGGTGTGGTTATCTCGACTCAAAAGAAATATATAATAATGAGATAACCTAAAGTCTCCTTGATTTGATGTAGCTACGATCGAACGTACCCGGAAAGACATATTGATTATGTATTCCCTTTAGCATTCAAGAGACATATGTATGAATGAAAACGTTTTTATTTTGTATTAAACAATACAAGAAATTTTTTTATGCGTGTCCTATTTGTGAGAAAGTTTTTGAAAATATTTGTCACATTCGGGTCTTAAGTGATGTAAAGAAAGTTTTAACTATGCATATGCATACATAATAGTACATAGTAATGATACATATAGTAGAGTGATGAAAATTCCTGAATGGTTTATTTTTGAGTGCGGAAATAGAATCCTAGACTCATAAAGAAGAAAAGATATGTACCTCGGTGGTTTTTTAGGCATTTGGTTCCATGAGACCGAGACATATTCTAAGAAGTTTGAACGGTTCTTGTTTGAGTTGTTTTGTTAAGATATCGATAATGTTGTCTTTGGATGAGACATTCTCTATTGAGATATTCCCTTTTTGAAGATTGTCTTGGAGGAAATGATGTATAATTTCTATATGTTTGGTACGAGAATGGAGAACGGGGTACTTACTTAGGTCGATGGCACCTTTATTGTCACAAAGGACGGACATCATCTAATTTGATATCATAGTTGTAACCTTTGCCCTTTTTGTGTTCTGAATATTAGTATCACTCTTTAAAATATACCACGGCTTATGTACAAGGAATGATAAGACAGTTCTGGATGGGCTTATGGTCTTCACTTGCTTCGTTTTCTGGATGGGCTTATGGACTCTCACTAGCTTGTTTTATACAAGCTAGAGCTTGTAGATTCTCTGTTTGACCCTGTTTTGAGCAAGGGTGTTGTAAGTTTTTCTTTTCCTTATTGTTCTTATTTTCTGCAGAACTGTTTTAAGTGCTTATTTTGCTTATTTGCTAGTTGAAAAGTGTTTACTTTACTTTCTTACTTAGTACTGATAGTTCACTTGTTAAAACTGTTAGTTATAAGTTAATACTGCTAGTTCACTTTTGGAGCAGTATTAACCTTAAAGCTACCAGTACTAACTCCAAGTTAGTACTGCTAGTTCATTTTCTTGGATTTCAAAGGTAGCAGTACTAACTCAGCTAGCAGTACTAACTCCAAGTTAGTACTGTCAGTTAAAACTGTTAGTACTGGTGGGCCATTTTAGCTTATCAGCTTATTATTTCAACTTATTTAAGATTTCTTTAGCTTTTTAAAGTAGATTAAGCCTATTTTAGTCTACTATATTCAGTAGAACTTATTTGCCCTTTTCAAAATAATTTTAAGAGTTTATCAGTTTTAGTTTTCTAGCTTATTTATCATTTTAGTTTATTCTAGTTGCTTATTCCAATTACTAAGTGCTTATTAAGGTTAGGTGAACTTCTGTTTTAGCTTGTTTGCTTATTTATTAATCCTTTAAGTCTTGTTAGCCTAGCAGTACTAACCTTAAGCTAACAGTACTAACTTTAGCCTAGCAGTACTAACTCCAAGTTAGTACTGGTAGTTAAAACTGTTAGTACTGTTGTTAGTACTGTTGTGTTTATCTTGTTAAATTTAGCTTAATTGCTTTTTATATTTGCTTATTTAGAGTTAGTTTAGCTTATTTAACTTATCTTAAGTTTATTTGAGCTTATTTGTGTCTTAGTTTAAAGTTTTAACGTGTTTTTTGTCATTCCTAGTTTGATTCTTGTTCTAGCCTATTCTCTTTGCTATTTTTATGTGTTTTAGCTTATTATCATCAGCTTTAGTGCCCATTCATATTCGCATTCCCTGTGACATTCAAATACAAATCATCAATCGTCTTGCGATTTTCCATTTCAGCCTCGTTGGGACATAACGACCCGGAGACACCCTATACTGCTTCCGGTTTTCTTGCTCTCGCGTGGTTTCGTCCCTTGGTGCATTTATATCATATATAGATGATTTTTAAGGGGTGAGTTTGCGCGAGTCAAATTTTGGCGCCGCTGCCGGGGAGGCTTTGAAACGAATTTCGTTACGTTTGGAAATTTTTATTTACATATGTGAATATTTTCTTCTATAAAAATATAAAAAGTACAAAAATATTTTTCATTTTCTTTTACTAGTATAATTATCATACAAAAACAAAAGAAAAACCAAAAATATAAAAACATTGTCCATAAACAAGAAATAAAATTTACAAATTGGTAAAAATACCAAAATATAATATTCTCAATTGAGGTATTATCATAATAACTTCCGGTGAACTTATTGGTTCCCAACTCGAACAAAAGATTTAAAACTTACCATTTGTGTCTCTTACGATATACGGCTCACCTTGAAACGTTAAACAAACTACAAAGTGGGTATAAGGAGGGTTGTTCCTAGGAACTACGACCCGAAAGGAGAAATAAGCTTCGCGCTATTCCTACTCCTCCGCTCACCTGTGCGTTTATCATTTTGAGAGCTACCGTGAAGTAAGTAGACTATTTGGGTTCAAGTTGTCTAGTTTTAGGTTCCTGTCCGTTTAAAATAGATTGTGAATAAACTAAAAAAACCAAAAATACTCTTCTTGTTTTCTATTTTAGTGCATGCGCACTCGTTCTAAAGCTCGTCGTCTACAACAACAACAACAAGTTTCTCAACATCTTGTTGAAACTCCCAAAAATACGATGTCTCCAGGCTCCCACCGAAGGATACGAGGACGCAATTGTTGTTCCTGAAATTGAAGCAGCAAATTTTGAGATCAAGCATGGGTTGCTAACTCTTGTCCAGAATAAGCAGTTCTTCGGACATGACAAAGAGGACCCACATGCCCACATCCGTTACTTCAATAAAATCACCTCTACTTTGAGATATCCTAATGTCCCGACCACATCAATTAAGTTGATGCTTTTTCCTTTCTCTCTCGAGGGGGCAGCCCGGATATGGCTTGAAAAAGAACCCCCTCGATCAATTCAGACATGGG